>JANHFK010003364.1:55205-67328 GCA_036250565.1 Sibynophis collaris | reverse complement strand
TGTGAACCGCCCTGAGTCCCCCCAAAGGAGAAGGGCGGTATAAAAGTCTAATAAAATAAATAAATAAATAAATAAATTTTGCCTAAATATCAGTTGCACAAAGCGAACTAACTATTTCAGAAAGTCTGTTAACACTAGCAAAGTACCCCTGCTTGAAGTACTAAAAAAGCTGCCCTACTCTTCAATTACTCTGCATGCATGTCCAAGTGGCTGTACATAGGCAGACCTTCAGATAACTTTTGAAGGAGCCATGTGAAGCTTCCAAAAGACATGGTAATTCAAAGCTTTGAGGAGAGCTGCTTTGCTCTTAGAGTGGCCATTTATTTCAAATCTATATATATCCTAACCGTATACTCCCAATGTGCACAAAAATAAAACAATTGTTCAATTTTGTAAGAAAACAATCCCCCTTGGGACAATTCCCTGAACACCTGTCTCTTCTGCAATCACATAACAAATTATAAAGTTAGGTAGAAAAACTATGTTGATGTATTTATATATTGCAAATTTTAAAATGGCATATTTCACAAAATACGAGTTCTATCCAGAACAGCCCTTTTTCTATACAGTCTTCTAATCAACTGCATTTCTTAAATTTTGATTAGTACAGATTGGACATACTCTAGTGATGTTATACAGAAACTGCCAGTTTTCTGATGGGGTTTTAGCTCTATAAGGGAAACACATATATTTTGCCCCAAATTTAAGCTTTTAAAATAGTTTTTCTATTTCCTCCTAATGTTATCCCCAGATCCACCCTATGAAGCAGGTTGGGCTGAAACCGTGGCAGTCCTAAAATCACTCAGTGAGCTCGAGTCATGTGGTGCCAGAACTTGTTCTTCCTCAGCCCGAGATGTATTACAAAGAACTGGAATGTTTACGCCAAAAAGAAAACACATTTTTAAATTATAAGGATTGTATTGGCAATGCAAAGAACGGACAAGAAATCATCATAACTGATACATGAGTTCAGAGAACACGCACTGTAAACATTTCTTTCAGCAAGACATATTTACCTCCTTCCCCTCACCTCAACCCTTCACAGACCAGTAAGAGAACAAACAAGAACAAGTTGAACTATCCACTGATCAAATCTTTCTAATTTTCTCTTTGTACTCTGGACATTTGGGCTCTGAATCAACATGAAGTCATTTTTCAGGACTGGTATAAATTCTGTTTTAAGGTTTCTAGGCACACACTCTTTTAATATTTTTAAACCCCTTAAAAGTTTCCCTAGGAGAAGGTCACAAAACAGGGCTTATAGTTACAGCCAAAGTGAATAAAATGAAGGCAGATAATTTGTGTACCAATGACTCCATATACAAGCTTATCTACCAATCACTCTTTAATAACAGAAACTAAAATCAATCTTGCAATGAAATCTTCCTTCTGAAATATTTTAATTTGCAATGAGCTTAACTAGAAATATAATCTGAAAAATTGATAACATCTGTTGTATTTAAAGCAAAATGACTCTTTGACCTATTGGTTGCATCATGATAGGGAAAAAGTGACAAAAGTTTCTCATCAAATTATTTTAAAGCCAACACTATGAACTGTAGATGTCAGAGACTATTTAATCGCTGTCACTTCCTATTGCAAATAAACACTCAATTTGCTGTTTTACCCTTTAATCTGCTCAGGCAAACGATTGTATTGTATGGGAAAGCAATTTGTTTTGAAACATGGCCCATTCTTGGCAAAAGAATCTTAAAAGCTAAATCTTTGTTTTGGAACTCTCAAAGAGATTTAGCAAATCTCAGAACTGAATCTCCAATATTAAGTGCTTTTGTATACTTCAGCCTTTGAGAGAAACGGGGAGCTTTAAACTTCCATTCTTCCCAATATATTTTCAATAGAGGAATCTAGAAATAAGATATGAGATGATGACAATTAAACTACATAACTGCTATTGCTAAAGTGCAATATTAACCTATACTATTCTTGAAGTGGCTCTGAAAGCTAGAACTATTTATTTTAGCTAAGATTAAGATTTAATGGCAGTATGCAAACATTTCTGAATTCAAAATATTGTGAGTTCAAAACAATGGTTTCAAACATTTTAAGTGTTCTGAAACATCCCATTATAAGCATAAAACTATTTCAAACTTGAAGCAAAATTGTTTTGAGATTTAAACAGTTCCAGTAAGAACAACCATTCTAAATTTAGAACAATTCTTTCAATCATAAAACATCTTGAATTCAAATATTTTACTCATTTCTATAGTGGGTAGAATTTAACATTTCTCCTGTGCTAGTCAACTTTAATGAAGAGAAAATCTATATAGAAACTTCTGCTTTCCCACATCAAATCCGTTTTTGACAATTTCTTTAGGAGCTGAGACATGGCTTATGCCTTCACTTACAGGACAGTTATATTTCTTTAAGATACAACCTAGGCACCACTCACTCAATTACAGAGTCAATATCTTCCTGCCAATGTGTGCAAAGGTTCAGTTTTAAATTTCTGAAAGCCAAAAGATGCTCTCTTTAGAAGTATGCAGCTCTTTCACTGGATCTAATTTATACAGTTTCTCTAAAGCCAATTCTCTAAATTGCAAATCTCCTTTGCTTTCTGAAGGGAAAGTACTGGGTATAGAATTCAGAGAGGAAAATATTTGGACTGCCATATGTGAAGGTGGAGAGTGAGAAAAAGCATAATATATTTACTTGCATAGAAGCATGAAAATCCAACTTTGATGAGAGTCACAAGTTATGTTGATAGCAAGTGTACCTAAATTACTAATTCAAAAATTCTACCTGTCTGGTTCCTTCCTGCTAAGATCTGAACTCTCAAAAATCTCTAGGCTGCATCCATAAGCCAAATTACAAAAACCAAGTACGCTTCCCAGTGGATTCACAGAGAAAGGAACAAGAAAGATTACTAAAAGTATATTCATTTTTCTGTCCTCCTTTAAATAATTTTGTCAAAAGTTGTCTGGCCTTCCATTTTACAAAATGCCACATGTTCAGTGCATCCTCTTCTTTTGTTGCCTACTAGTACAGCCCAGATGTCCGGGTGTGGGGGGAAGCCCTGGAAGATCCAGTGATGATCCATTCAGAAGAACGTGCACTGCTCTAGTCTTAATGTGGCCAGGAAGCAGGTATTTATATACTGCACGGTTTCCAATCCAAGGCTTCTTCTATTCTCTTGGACTGAGTTCTTATTATCCAATCGAACCACTTTGAAAAGTGTTTTTCTCCGTGGCTCCTTGCTGACTATTCCACAGCTGGGTCATTCCCCATACCCTAAGATGTGACAATAGAGTAATCACAGGGTGAAATGTTGTCTGATGAATGATAGAACAGTTTCTTTCGATAGTTTCTCTGAATCTTCTTTTTTCTGAGAGTCGTGCATTTTGATACCATCATCCCATTCCCAGAAGAGGCGACCAAAGTAACAAATGCTGCAGGCAAAAAAGATACAAAACAGTGTAAATATTTGACTGAACTGATGAATACAATGCATTTATTTCATTGGTAGATTTATAGCCATCCTTTCCAGCATGGTAGGGTGGTATACGAAAGATAATGAATGGTATGCAGTCAACAATGGAACCTTCATAGCTATGGGTCTCCCTGGTCCTAATCTAACAGAATACCATCAACACTGATTGCAGGTATAAAGACTCCCAATCATGAACATTTCTAGTTTCTCAAAAGTATCACGCAAATGCATGTGCCTGAGCCAAGTAATCATGGACTGTATCAGGTTAAATCAGAGAGACCCACTCCTGCAGGGCCTATGGACAAAATCTTTAAGGAAAATATAAGCATAATTATTTAATGACTATTATGAGAGTTGGCTCACTTACAGAACTATTGTTATCATAAGCACAGCAAAATCTATCACGACAAGCAGGGGGTTCCGGTTTGACGTTGTGGCGATACAGACACAGAGAAATGAGTCTCCACATTCCCTGTGCTGAATTCTTCCTGTTTGTGGACTCTAAAGGGAGCCTAAGCTGCCCTGAAGGGTTGGTGAAGCAAAGAGGAGCACCCTGTGAGGTCGGGGAGAGTCGCAGCTCTCCTGTCCTGCCCAGGGTTTTTCTTTCCTCTCAGCCATGGCAAGAAGAAGCAGCAGCCAAAAAGATGGCCACTACAAAGCTGGGACAAACTGAACAATAACAGCTAAGACTGGTGCTGGAGAGAAGAAGATGAGCCATGGTGGAACTGGGGGAGAGGATCTTTCTTTTGTCTTAAATTGAACCCCAAGAAATAACCAGAACTTGATTGTTAAAGCGGCCCCTAAGCATTTTGAGACATCTTGGAAAAAAATACCTAACCAGAAATTAAAGCTGTAGAAGAATAAACAACAGATTATGAAATAAACTGACTCCTAAACTGGGAAGAAGCGCTACTGGGAAGGTATTTTTAAACATTGGAATTATATATATAAAAAACTTACTCCGCTTTTATATTTGTGGTACAACCCAAAGAACAATGGACTAGTAAACTGAAATTTGAAAGGAGAGTGCCACCTGCTAACAAAAGAGAAAACTACAAGGAAGTGATTTAAGTAAAGAGATATTTCAACACTATATTAGAATAGATGATTGAATTTGCAAAGAGGACATAAAAGGTTTTTTTATAATCTCTGGGACTACTTGAATGGAACTGAGTGTTAACTTATGAGATATAAAGAACTGGGACTAGTGTACTCCTTGAAGGGTAGTTTAAAGACTAAATAAATAATTCTTGGACTATTGGATAAAAATCAATGTTCTTTAAAAAAATACTGAAGAAGGAGAAATAAGTAAAATTGTCCAGAAGATGGAATTACTTTATCAAAATATAAAAGACATTATGGACAAAGGATATAAGGATATTATTTGGAAAACACTATACAAGGAATGATGATTATAGACCAAGGCACCCAGGAAAGGGAGCAGATAAAAGAGGAAATAAAGGAGGAAGACGATGAGGCGATTATAACGAAAATAATAAAGATTGATGAATTAAACCAGGGGAAAAACATATTAAGAGAGTTGGAACATATGTCTGAAACGGAAGCAGGGGCCTCGGTAAATTTTTTAGAAAATAGACAGTAGAAGAGGGTAGAGGTGGGAGGAATACTTAGATGGGACACCCAAGAAATAGGTATAGATGGAGACTTAAGAGCTTGCTTGTTTTCTTGCAGACATTTCATTATCCAAACTAGGTAACATCATCAATGCTAGTGACTGATAATGTTACCTAGTTTGAGTAATGAATGTCTGCAAGAAAACAAGAAAGCTCAGAAATCATCAAGGACCCTTCATATTTAGCCATTTTTAAACCTGAAAAAATATGAAAAGAATAGAAATTCTGTGTATAATTTCACTAATTAAGTTAGTTCTTATTCTGATATTTGGTTAGCCTGCTAAATATAAATTATTAAGATCAAGACAATCCCTAAATTTAATCAACGTGTTCCTAAGCAGCTATAATGGATTAATGGCAGTAAAGGAAAAGAAAGAAGGATGGGAGAGACAGAATTATGGATTATTCATATTTTTATTCTTTTTTAAAAACCTGAATACATACAAATATAGGGCAGAGAATAGTCTCTGAAATAAAGGAAACAGTACTCCAAGGAATTTATGAAACCCTCATCTCTTTAGCCTTTATGGACACAGCAACCAACTCTAAAAACCAAGGGCAGGGAGACAAACCAGTATGGTTAGGAATTATGTTAGGTTACATTGCCTACAGCAGAGCCCTTCCAGCATCTCCATTCTAGGTACCGTGAAAAGGGAAAAGATTAGGTGATTAAAATCCTAATCACTGTCTATATGTTTTTTATACATTTCCAGATCCATTCTTTTTTCAGGGGATCAGAATGTGAAGAGTGAAACTTTGGCAGCTATGTGCCTCTTCGTTTCAACTTGCCATTAGAGGGGGGGAGGTGTTACTTTAGAATGGATTAGTTACAAAAGTGAAACCTCTATGATTCAGCTGAAGACCATGAGTGCCTTAAATATTTTCAAGGACATCATGATGGGTGGAGTTGAAACACACAGTTCCCATAACAAAATGAACTTGTTTACATGGATTACAGGAAAACTTGGGGGTTCGGCTGAGGAAATTATCATTTAATCAACGTATTCTATGAACTGGTGTCTGGGAACTTCAAAGTTAGCTTTGACATTACCATGCAGTATATTCAATAAACAATATGATTTTCAGAAACGGAATAAATATGTGAGTTTTATTTGGATTCTTGAGCTGGATGTTGACACTTACCTCCTATTGTTTCACACAATTACATTGATTTAATTAATTATTTTTTGGCATTAGGTTTACATTTCCCCATGAAAGTCCATAGTTAGCAAGGGAGGGAGAGGAAATCTGCCAAGAACTGCAAAGTGGAAATGTCTAGTTTAAGCTGGATTTGTAGACTCAGAGCATTAGAAGTCAGGATCTAATCAAAGATGGAGAATTTTTTGTCTTTACTCCAGCGCCTTAATTAAATATCTAACTTTACCTAGATCAAATATTTTGCAGAATCAGAAGGACTACTACTGCAAAGGCACCCAAACCTAGACATACAAGATAAAATACCAAAGACTGTTTTATTTGCATATCATGTCAGAAAATAGATGGATGGAATGACAGCCCAAAATAGAAATTGAGAATTTTAAAGCATCTGGCAAGGGAAATGAAGTAAACTCCCAAGAATATATATAAATGGTTTACATAGAAAGATCTGACAAAATAAATGCAGTAGGAACTATAGCAATTTTCTAGATAAAAGAATCTGTGTAAATGCAGAACTTTTTATACATACTTAAAAACAGTTGTGTGCTCATGTAGGCACATCTGTCCCTTATTTGAAACCTTCTTACTGAATAAGTACTCCAGAACTCAGATTCTCTTCTTGATTTAAGACTGCTGACAAATTGATAAAAACCAGGCATCTCACAGCAAAAAATGTAACAGCCATGTCCAACAATTACTGACATTTAATATTCACAGTCTATTTAGTTACAGTATTTTAAGAGATTGATTGTTGGACTCGAAATATTGTGTCAAGAACATATATCAATGTCTAATTATAAACACACTAAAGCTCACATGGTAATGCAATGCATCCATTACTAAAACCACACTCAGAATAAATCTAAAAATACCAGGGCTGAAAAACTGTCAAGAAAAGTATTCGGTGTGATGATAAAAGAAAGAAGGAAGTTTGTACAAAACATTATTTACTGTGCTTGGAGAGCAAAGAAAAGAAGCTCAAAGGATTCACAGTATCTGTCAAAACCCATCACTGAAAGAGAAGGAAAACTAGAAACAAATTGGGGAGATCACAAATCTTGGCAGTCTTGGGTGTGAGAACTATATTTCACTTTCATTAAAAGGAGAAACTAAAGAATAAAATATTTACTATGTTATCCCTCCATCCATCCAGTTACCTCTTTAAATGGTTTTTCCCCCCGCTATTCTTTTAATTTAAAAAATAGGAAGCTGCAATGCTGCAAAGATTAATTAATTAATCTTTGCAGCATTAATCTTTAGGACCATGTTTCTTGGAAAAAGTGTATCTGAATCTGCAAATAAAAAGGGAGATGGCTGCAGCTCACTGTTAAAGCACACCCATCTGCACACTTTCTACATAGCAGAAAGCATAATGGAAACCTAGAAGTGATAGCAGGAAACAAGATGGAAAATAAATGAAAGTTTTGTGAATATCCATAACAATGACGGCAACCTATCTCCACTCCCACCCAAAATAATAGCAATTTTAGAAGTGCGCCTTAACCATGTTCTCAAAATTTCAAAAATGCAAATATCAACTAAAAGATTTCCTGTCCCTGGCATGGACACAAAAATGGGTAGAATGACAAAGATTGGTAAGGAATAGATGAGAAAACTTTCAAATTAAACTATTTTGAGAAAATTGAGAAAAAAAGTTATTCTTAGAACTTAGAAGTTTTTGCAGAAATTCACGTGAGAGATTCAGAGAAAACCATGAAGTTACAGAGTGAGAAAATGGAAGAAAGATAATATAGAAAATCAGAGAAAGTTTCATCAGAAAGTTGTGAATGAGAGAAGCATCTCAGAAATAAATCTGTACATCTCTAGCTGACAGGAAAAAAGGAACTCCAGCCTTCCTTTATGGCTTAAAAACAGAGGAAAGTGAACGATTGAGCACATTTCTAACAGAAAGCAGCTGCGAATTTAAAGGAAGTCCACAAGATCAAAGGCTGTCATCTCAAAAGAATCTCAGGCAAGTAAATCAAAACAAGATATATATTTTTTCAAAAATACAAAAAAGAAAAATTGTGAAGTTGACTGAAGGCTACAGAAACTCCACAAATTTAAGATCATAAAGGATTAGATTGGTTGTTGGAATGTTCACATCTTTGTTTCTTCCTTGACTGATAGAATTGTGTCCTGAGTGAATTCCTCTGGAGTACTGATCAGGGGAAGGGGTTTTTCTTAAAAAAAAATCTCTCCCAATGAAATTACGAATTAAGTTTAATCAAGCAGAGACATTCCGTATCAATTTCCAAAATACAGACTGAACAAGGCAATCTGCAAAATGTATTTATCGGCAAGCTGTAAAGCAAGCTGTATTTCACAATGTTGCCTACAAATATCTTTAATGTGTCATCAGATGCAGAAAGTCGTTTACAACTACAAAAAAAGCTCAGACATCCAAAATGGTTTTTTGATAAAAGGAAGAATTATTGTAAAAGCATAGGAAAGAAGGAAAGAGCTATGAATTAAAATATAATGTATGCCCATTATAAATTACAAACAAATTCAAATGGAGTTTATTTATAAATGATATAAAGAGTTTAACTGAAAAACAGTTGATGCAAACGCAAATAGCAAATGCAATATGTGGTATAATATATAACAAAGTAGCATCTGGACCTATAAACCAAAGAGATTTGCTACAGCTCAATTAAGAAATTAGAAATGAGCAATAATGAACTGTCTTCTTACTTCTTTCTTAAAGTCTGAGGACTTCAAATGTACAACTCACTCTCTTTGACTAATAGGTTAGTCTGCAGGACTCAGCACAGAAAAACCCTTTTGCTTGGAATAATGAATTAATAATGCATGTCTCTACTTTTGCTTATATCACTTAAATATTTTTAATTTGCTATTTAAAAGTATTATAAGCATCCAGAATTCCCAACCACTGTCAGAAGTGTTGATACAAATGTCTTCTCTTTGACTATTCCTATACTTGGCAACCAATTTCTGTTTTTCCATTCTTTAAATGCTAATATTTCTTGTAAAGTTTCACCTATTTCAATAAGAACTCATCATTCTTTGAAGAAGCTAAACAAACGTTAGCATGACTATAATACTATTCTGAAGGTGCCTAAGAAAACTGTGTTATATAAAGTGATCTAAATTACATTTAATGTGTACAATGTTTGTGAGAAATAAATTACTCCCATCCCCATATGAATTCCATTTTAATTTAATTTTATATTCATAACATTATGGAACAGTCATAGACAAAAAAAGAATTTCCTGTTGCAAAAGGATGAAAGCTGACAAGGATCAGAATCCAAGTAGGTATCTGTGCTGGAATCTAAAATATCTCACCATGGCTTACCACACTAAACAAATTTGGTTGGTAAGGAATGCAATGCCTTGGAAAGCATATTGATTCAGAATTGTCTCAGGTATTTATTTGCTTTCATTGTTTTTAGAAATTAATACAAACTTTACAAAACAGAAGGGGAAATAAATAAATAAAAAGTTCTAATGTGATACTGCATCTAGCTTTCTCATCCTGGATGAATTGTTACTATTTGCAAATTCAATACTCACTGAAATGGTGCTACAGATTCTGGAGGCAGTTCGTACGTGGAAATTTGTGTTGCCTTATTGTAGAAAAACTTTTTCTTGGAGGTTTTGCTGAATGCCATCGTCCAAGGGTCTTTGAAGAAAACCAAGAAGATGGAATCAAAAAACGAAAGAGGAGAAAGAAACACATCAAAAATTTTAATTGTATTGTTCCTTTGCACCATTCTCAGCAAACAACTTAACATATAAACTATTGTTTGGCTAATGCAGCATCAGAACATCAAAATAGAAAAATAGGTAATTTCCGTAAAACAGCAACCACACAATAATCACAATACAGTACTTTATTTTTTAAAATTCATAAGCAACCCTGCTTTGAACTAAAAGGTTGTGAGGTGGTTTTGTGCCAGTTATTAATGATGGCTAGCAAGGAACACAAATAGAATATGAAGAATTTAATTATAGCAAACATCTTTCAGCATTTTAAAGTACTTTTCAAGAAAATAAACAGAAGAATCCAAGAAGCTCTCCCTCACCCTCTAAAATTTTGTACCACCTGAGGTAGGAAGAAAAGACATTAAAATATAATAATGGGGCAACAAATCAAGAAGGAAATCTGTGTTTGTTTTTTCTCATTCTACAAAGCAAAAATAATAAAAAATGTCCTTATTTAATTCTCTCAACCTCATTCTCACCAACACACACACACACACTGACATTGACCCAACTACAGTGATCAAATTCCAGGCCTGAGGCTTGACTATTATATCAGACTTTGCATGAGTAGAAACTGATTTACCGCTGACAGTCCGAACAATGTACAATCCAAAAGGTACAAAATGCCTGTCATCACGACCAGTGTAGGATAGCCGTGGGATTCCACCTGAACTCTTGATAACCTTCATTTCTAACCTAAGTTTACAAACATGTGAAGAGAAAGAAAGAGAGAAAGAATGAGAATGAGAAACAATCAGTATATTTGCATAAATATATAGCGCATTGTAAGCCGCCCTGAGTCTTTGGAGAAGGGCGGCATATAAATCAAATTAATAAAATAAATAAATAAAATAAATTGTAGGAATCACATAAGTGCTGACAGTCAATATGATTTGGTAGCAGGTAAACAGGACTTTGACAAAGAGATCTAGTTTAAATTCTTGTTCAATATAAATTCAGTGTTGGCCGAATCAATTCAACACCTTAGCTCTCTATCACAAATAGTGATTTATCTCAGACAGATGCTGTAAAGATGAAGAAATCATAAGGTGGTTGGATCCACAATTTTTGGATGAAGCTTGGTACCCACTTGTTTTTAAAAAGGTAGAATTCTACTCTCCTCCAAGAATTGGAGTCTTGTCCCTAACATTACGATGTACCTTCCAAGTTCAACATGAAACCCTGTGATAAAACATGGGTGCTGGCTGTGTATTATAAAGCCTCAAGAACTGCAGAGTCAATAGAAATCCCAGCATCCATCCATAATTTGAAGTGTGAATTTTGAGGAAATAACTTTCTCATTCATTTCCAGAGATTAGTAGAACCTTGAGGCCGTTACATTCATCGGAGATTGGCAGAATGCCTGCAAAGGCTTTGAATGGGGGTACTGAGGGGCTCAGAATATTATAAAGTATAATAAGCATAAAAACTGTGAGGGAAGCTAAGGTCAAATTCTTCCATGAATCTCTGCCATAAAAGAAATTCATAGCTTACAAGAGGTAAAATGATAAGGATTTTTGATGAATGGTTTTTTAGCCCTAAGTATGACTGCATCCAGATTAAACTGATTTTTTTTTAAAAGATATATTTCCAATAGGTAAGCATCTATTCCAGTCTTGTTTCAGGCAAAAGTGACATCATCATACCACATTGTGGTTGTTGTTATTTTAACCCTATTGATTTGGCAACAAGGAATAAACGATTATCCTTCCAATATACACTCTATACCTTTTCTTTTTTCTACAGGCTGGTCAATCAGAACTTAATAATACTGCTTTCCCAAACAGTAACAGAATTCTGAGTTTTCAATCTGCAAATTAAATTACGTTAAAAAAAATTCTTAGGACTTACCTCAGAAAGATCTTTTCCGTATCCTCTAACCTGTACACTTCCTTCACTCTGTGGGGAAGAAAACCCAGTAAGCTGGATATGTAAGCTCCAACCTCTATCTGTATCTAGACTTCCTATAGCCCCCTTCTAGACAAAGCTGGGCACAAGCTATGGAACTTTTGCTGAATATTTTTAATACCTTGCCCTTCAGTTTGTGATGACAGGAGGGCAGAGGTCTTCCTCACGGCGCCTCACTTGTGGGGTGCCGCAGGGGTCAGTCCTCTCGCCTCTCCTGTTTAACATCTACGTAAAGCCGCTGGG
>JANHFK010003364.1:44440-55105 GCA_036250565.1 Sibynophis collaris | reverse complement strand
AGTCCAATCTCTGGTGTGCAGGATCTACTAGAACAGTTGTTTTTTTAAAACTAGGCAGCCTTAAGATGTGTGTGAATTGCATGGTCCAGAATCCCAAGATAGCATGCTCCCAAGTTGCCAAATTTGAAAAAGACTGTGCTAAACTGGAGTATCTGACATGATGATTATCCAATCTATTTGAAAACGTTCCACATCAAGTGGCAGCCTATTCCACTGGCCAAAAAAGTTTTCTATGGTATTTAGCCTAAATCTTTTTCCTTAATAGTTTTAACCCACGGGTTTTGGTCTTTCCTTGTGAGACAAGAACCCATGTGTCCCATCTGCACACGATAATCCAACATTTCCTATGCTTTTTAGGTCCTCACTGCAAATGGAAATAATTGCAGACTAAATCAGACAATATGCATGGGGGAGACAGACCCTTGGCCAGTAAGCAAAGGGAAAAGAGTTTTTAAGCGAGGATTTAGAGTTCATCGGTGAACAATTCGGAGACTATCTCAAGGTGCTGATTATAAGCGATTTCATTCGCTCTCAGCTCCGGCAACTTACTAGTACTGAAATGGAACCGAGGCACAGAAGGCTTCGCGTCGGCCGTGCACTTCCGCCCACTCGCCACTGCTGATAAACACCTTCCGGCCACCGCGCTTGCTCTCCATAAGGTGGCACCGGTCCAACCACCCTAGGAAAAGAGGGCATGGCTCGGTATCAGAGGAGGAAAGGCAGCGGGGACCAAAGGGTAACATGCAAGCGAAAGATGCACCGCCGCGGAGCAGAAACAGCCGGAGATGCTCAGGAAAGACCTCTGCAAAGCATGCGAAGATCGAGCTCCAGTTTCTCCTCCCAAGATCCATGTGCTGCGGCTGCATGGAGGATTTCCCAAGATCTGGATGAGTAAAGGGGAGGGAGGAAGGGGGGTGGCGAAACAGACACTCGAGTCTTAAATTATACAATTTATATATGTTATATGTATATATAATATCTATGTACATACTATATACTATATACATACTATATAGTATGTACATATATATTATATATATAACATATATAAATTATATAATTTAAGACTATATAAGATATATATATATAGTGTAAAAGGAAAATCTGGGGAAGGCAGCGGTGATGGGTGCATTTTGCAAAAAGCAGCCAAAAGTTCAAGACGGGGAAGCGAGGGGATCGATGAAAGCAAGCCATGATTAGACCCTGCGAGGTTTTTCGGCTTACTCTTGTGCAAAGAGCGCAAGACTGCAGCCGCCCTGCCGAAGCGAAGCAATGCCCGAGGGTCAGCATCGGTCATTTTTCGGGGACGGCGCTTTAAGCGAGGGAGGTCGCACTTACGGAGGGTTTCAGTAACCTTCGGAGCGCCCCTGTCACGGCTGCCATTTTCAGCTTGAAGAGCAAACGAAGGGGGCGGATCGCACTCCGGCTTTGGCTGATGGAGATGCCGGGGAGGAGCCGCGAAATCCCCATAACCCCAGGGGCGGCCTTTTGATAGGCCGGCAGAGCTGCGGGTGGGATCGCCTCAATTTAGCAGAATGTGGGTTTTCCCGAGAGTAAGGAAGGGGGCCGGGTTAAAGTTTGTAGTTCAGTCCGATTCTCGAGTTGGCACTGGATTTGCAGCTGGGACTATTGGAAAACGAGAGGCATCAGTTGATACAATGCACTACACATAAAATCGGCTGAGTTTAGGATCACAGGATGCCCAGAACTACAAAGTATAGCTATACTAAATCGTCTGTGATTAATATGTGTGTGTATGTCTACCTATATGCATACATATGTATGTCTCTGTGTGTATGAATATATATTCATTTTTTTAAAATGTGTGCCAGTGTGTTCACAGAAAAAAATGACAATAAAGGCTATCTTTCAATCAATCAGAATAGAGCCGGAAGGGATCCTTGCTCAAGCAGGACACCCTATACCCGTGGTGAACCTATGGCATGAGTACCATAGATGGCACGAGGAGCCATATCGGTGGGCATGCGGGCATTGCACCAGTTCAGCTGCAGAGCGCATACGCGCGCCGGCCAGCTAATTTTCGGGCCTGCCTGGCCCACCGGAAATTGGGGAACCGGCTGTTTCCCAGCCTCTGGAGGTTCTCTGGAGGGTCGGGCAGGCCATTTTCGCCCTCCCCAGACTCCTAGAAAGCCTCCGGAGTATGCGGAGGGCGAAAAACAGGCCTTCTGGTCCCACCACAAGTTGGCAAACAGGCAGTTTCTGGCCTCCGGAGGGGGTCAGGAAGGGAAGGGCAAAAAAGGGGCCTATCAGGCCCATCTTGCCATCATGTGGCAAAAGCGTGGGGGGGGGATTGCGTGCTCATGTGCGGGGGGCAGGACACATTAAATTATGGATGTGGCCATCCCCGAGCGTGACACCCGCCACACTCCCCACACTTTTGGCAAGCGATGGCAAAAAGGTTAGCCATCACTATCCTATACCATTTCAGACAAGTGGCTGTCCAGTCTTTTCTTAAAAACCTCCAGTGATGCAGCACCCACAGTGTCTGAAGGCAAGTTACATTTACTTACATCTTATCTAACCATAGTTTAATTGAACATGTCCAACTAGTCTCTGTTAGTCTTAGCTAATAATTCATTTTTTTTTGTACAAATCCCCATTAAATAATTATATTAAATAATTGTTTGACAGAATAAGTTGTGGTTACCTATGTTCTGTGAAGGCATGCCTGGGATCTCATTAAGCCTGTTATTGTTTTGGCTCTCTTGATGAATAAAACAAAGGACTATATTGTGCATTCCTAGGTAGCCTATTCAAAACTAATTCCCACTGATCTTTTTGGGCCATACAGCATGCAATATTAACCCTCTCGTGAAATTTTAAACTGGGTTTTAAATTGGGTTTTAAATAGGGTGTGGGAAGGATTTTAGTGCCCAGGGAGTTTTAAATGTAAGTCATTTATATATAGTATTTTAAGGGTTTTTTTAATTGTTTGTCTTTAATGTTTTATGTTTTTTACCAGACTTGTACACCGCCCTGAGTCCCAACAGGGAGAAGGGCGGTATATAAATAAAAATTATTATTATTATTATTATTATTATTATTATTATTATTATTATTATTTAAGCATATGATGACAACATAAAAAAAGGAGAAACTGCAGCCTTCGTGATTAAAGAGAAAAGATTGAAAAATACTAAAAAACAATATATAATAAACCACTAAGAGTAACTGCACATAGTTTTTAAATATTTTTTCACTCTCAAGATCATTATAGAATTGAATCTATAGATCTAAACATTTCTGGACTGCGACAACACCAATCCACTTGGTAATTCCAGATAGCAAAGTCAAACCATTCTGCTGAGCATGAAACAAAGTTAACCTTGCCATAAATCGTTGCTAAACAGAAAAATGCAGAATTATTTGTATAGAGAAAATTAAAGGTAGCTTTTTGAAAGTCTGTTCCAGCAAGTGTTATACAGTATATGCTAAATAAAAATCACGAACGGGCTTGCTTTTGGGGGAGATGCTTTGGAGTCAGTGGGGACTGCAAGTGCTTTGACACATTCCTGTAATGTCCTTGGCAAAGATTCTTCAGAAATAGTTTTCACTGCCTGCTTCCTGGGGCCAAGGGAGAGGGACTGATTCAATGTCATGCAGCTGGCTTTGTGTCTTAAGGTAGAACTAGAACTCATCCAGTTTCAAACCTGATGTTTTAACCACTACACCAAATATGCTTTCTTTAAAAAGCTTAACTGGATATAATCTGCTTCTAAGGTGGCTCTTAGTGATGAACAGGCTGTTGCCTCCATTTAGTCTTCCACTTTGCCATGGAATTTATGTAGACTGTGTCTTCAGTCTCTTTTCCAGTTTATTCCCGACGTGAAAAAGTCCTCCCAAAGTGAACTGAAAAAGGCTTCTCAGCAGGGCAACCCCACCATTCATTGTCAATGGCAATAGAGCACGTCAAAACTCTATTCATTATACATCATCCTCATAACCTCAAAGCCAAGAGGAATCCAAGAGGACTTGTTCACCTGATGGGGCTCATATCTGGGCGGCTAGGTTTAGAAACAGCTTTCACAAACTTTTCTGCCAGCTGAATTCTGCAATCAAAGAGAGAGATTTATACATGGCACGGTATTGGAAATGACAATTAGTAGAACTTATATGAGAATTTTTTGCAGTGTCTGCTGGACAGATAATTCCCAAAACAAACATAAAAAAATGATTGGATTTAATAATTCAGGCCTCTTCTGAAGAAAAGATGATTAGTTGTTACCTATTCTTCTTTCCTACAGGCATGTCTCCTTTGATAAAGTGGACAAAAAGAAAACACAAAGGTTCGCTTCTAATATTGATCTGAAGAACTGTCTTGAACAGTGCAGATGAAAAGTTAAAAGGAGCCCCACTATCCCACAAAAATATTTATGCAACCGTCTACCCAAACTCTATTTACCGCTGATTGAAATGCTGCTCTTTAACATCACTCCCATTCAGCACCAAAGCATCCAGGATGTGGATGGCATTGATTTTTCGCTGGGCTTTGCCCTAGAAAAAAAAGGGAATTAGGAACATGTCAAAGTGCATATCTGCATATAATGGTAGTCCTTGTGAGTGACCACAGTTTATTTATTAAATTTATATGCCCCTCATCTCACTTTTTTAACCAACTGTGGGTGGCTGAATCTAAAATTTAGTCTGTTTCAATTTGGACCAATATGCAGATTTTCAGGCAGAGGGATGGAGAGACTTTATTTCAGCTAGAAGATACTCAGAACAGATTGCAGTAAATTGGGATCAGAAATTCAGTCATTAAGTGAAACTGTAACAATGCTTAATCTTACTTCGGGGTTTGTTTGTTTTTCTTTACAGACCTGCAAAATTCATAAATGCAAGGATTGGTCATAAAGTTATTTTTCCATCACTGTCGTACTGCTAACAGTTGCTGTATGAGCCAGTTGCTAAGTAAGATCTACTTGCATTCAATCTCACTGTTTATATCAATGAGATTAAATAGCACAATTTTTAATCAAAAGATGCCCTATCAATTTCTCCCCACTATCTTCTTTTATGAACCTTGAGGTCAAAAGTAATTTTACCTTTTGATTGGCTTTTATATATTCTTCAGGTTGTTATTTTTTTTCCTTTTATTGATGTTTTATTTTATGGTGTGCCTTTGGATTTGCAGACACGCTTAGAGACAATGAAGTTATTTCTCTGGAATTATCATGCCTGCAAATGCAAAACTACTCTGTCTTGGAAGTATGTGATCTGAATCTGTTCAGCCTCCAGCCACTGGGTCAACACTTCAACCGCCTCATCTGTTTGGCCCAGAGATAAGATACAACATGGAGCTTTTCTGTCAGACTCCCTCTGTTTTTCAACTATGTGGTGCTTATTTTAGGGATTATACTACAGGCTTTATGTGGTTTTCTTACATCAAAATAGCAGAAACACTGTCATTACTTTTTTGCTATAGTGGCCGCAGTTAGTCCACCTCTACTTTTGCCCTCAGCAACTTTTAAGATACGTGGATTTCAGCTCCCTTAGTTCCCAGCAGTCTATGCATCTTAAAGTTGCTGAGGCTGAGAAACTCTTAGCCAAAT
Organism: Sibynophis collaris; assembly: GCA_036250565.1. Lineage (NCBI taxonomy): Eukaryota > Metazoa > Chordata > Lepidosauria > Squamata > Sibynophiidae > Sibynophis > Sibynophis collaris. The sequence continues at coordinate 49,532 of JANHFK010003364.1, read as the reverse complement.
ATAAGGAATCTTTTTTTCTGTCAAGGGCTAGATATCCTGAGGGACAATTTACTGGGAGCTGCACAGTGGTTATAAATGGGGCCAGTAGAAAGATTGGTTGGGGACTATGCCTTTGCTCTCTCTGCTCTATCTTTTCATCCATCACACTGTTCAAAGAAGGAAACAGGGCAAAAACATTTTTGAAAGAAAATCTCTCTGAAGGTCACCGACCTCTCCTTTCAGCTCAGGAACAATTTCCACACAAAGAAGTGTATCCCGTGGCAGTTCTATCTTCAATTCCAGTTTGGTCCAGCGATCCGACTGGCGACCAAGCCAAGTGTATATCTGAGACTTCTGCATATAAGCAAAAAAGGAGGTAGCCAGATTAGAGGCAGAAGCCATCCACCAAAGAAGCCACAGGCTCTCAAGCAGTTTGTAGTATAACAGGTAAGAGAAACGTGCATCCAAACTAGGATGGTATCTTAAGAAGGATATGAAAGAGATGTTATTAGGAAGGACGATAAACATTCAATTTACTTAACAAACCTATTTCCAAAATGTGACTTAATTTCATGTAAGAAATATTAATTATTATAATCAAAAGTCGATCAAATAAGCAGAGGTATTTCATCAATTTATGAAACAAAGTTTTCATTTATCTTCAAAATGACAAGGAGAGTCAAATTATCATCTTGGTAATGCTTTGCTTCTTTTATGTGTCTTCGAGTCAGTGTTGACTCCTGGCGACCGCCTGGACAACCAGAAAGAAAAATATACCTAATCTAAACAAATTCCATGTTACTTAAAATATACTATTTCACCTACTGATATTAACCAATATGTTTAATTATCACATACCCCTAATGACAGAAGGAACTTCTGCTCATTTCCCGATACCATGCATCTGTAATCCAGCACAGGTCGAATTTTGTGCAAAGTTTTTGAGTTGAGAGGAGTTGATTTATAACTAAAGATCTCTACGTTAGTACCCTAAAGCAAAATTGAAAGAGACAGAAAGAAAGAGAATTCCACTATTTATTTCAATATGGTGACCTCCAGAGATCTGATCTGTAACTTTCATCAGTCACATCTACTGAGCAAGCTGACCAAGCATAATGAGAGTATCTGAAAGAGACTAAGTTGAGGAAAGTAAAGGGCTAAATCTATGACTAGCATTAAAATACATTACTATGCTTTATGTACTGAGATAGCACAATGTGCTACCTTCAGAGCCTATCAGCATGATAAATGCTTATCAGCCTACCTATCTTAGTATAAAGTAAGTTCCATGAAGCTTGTCCCCTCTTTATAAATCCTTTTTCCTATAGTTTTAGAAAAGGCCCAACCAATTGCATTTAACCATAGTGTCTAAGTGAAAGCCTTTCACAGTGCATGTCAAGCCAGCAGCTTTACAAGAAAGTTAACCAAAGAGCAGCTGACATTAAGTCTGGCCAGGTAATTTTTTTATTTTTTGCTTTCTATGAATGGCACCATACAGGGCATGAATGTCATCTGAATATCTCGACACAGAAAATGGGGAAAAAATTCTTACCTGAGTTAGTTCATAGAATTTGGACAAGGGATCAGAAGAGGATGGAGCAATTCGGGCTTGGTCTGGAATCTAGAAAGATTAAAAATTTAGTTAGTTTAAAATTATGAATTACCTACATTTCCCTGATTTTTGTATTATGTAAGGAAAAAAAGCATGGCATTTTACTATAAAGAAAAAAACCCCAGACAATTTTATTCTTGTAGATGCTATTGTTGAACCAGAATATTCTTTTTCCACATATATTTTTATCTTCTCAATCCTCCTTCCTCATGAGTCCCACACAAAGAACAGTGGGGATTTTCTGTTATAATAAGCTACCCGTGTGGCCTTTGTCCATGCCTGCAAATTATCCAAAAGAATTAGGCAGTTCATTTAAACATGAATGAGAATGAGAGTTCCTTTTCAAATTCAGTAAAATACTTTTCATGTAATACATTATTAGCCTATAAAACATGCTGCAATAAAAATCCCAAGTCCAAGTTCCATGCAGAGAAACCAACCTGCAATGAAACTATTAGTTCCCTTCAACTATTAGTAATAAACTATATTTAATTTTACTGCATTATCTACTCTGTAATTTCAATGAATATTTATTATATTTGAAAAAAATACCCTTATATAAAAGATTTCAAACCTAAAATGTTTCAGAGATCCTTGCAAATTCTCAGCTAGCAATCTCTATTTGGAGATATCATAATAATATCAATATTTTTTTTTACTTTGGGATAATTAGCTAAGAAAACAGTGTATTATAATTCCTCGCTTATAATTACATTTTTATAGATCAATGACATGTTTTAATTGTGTGACAACACTGTTACCATAATACCTGCATCATTCAGGATGTCAAAAGTTTTGTTGTGATTATAATCATAGGATAATTTAGATAGCAATTTTATTCTTGTTTTCTTTCTCCTAAAAACAAGGGATATATATTCCAACTCTGTCCTTCATTCTTCCAGTCAACTGGGCCAATCAGCAGTTTTTCTTCCTCAACAATGAGTGTCGACAACCCATCCAGAACTCCAGGAGTAATCTCCACATTCTGTGCTTTTTATAAACAGAACTCTTACTCTCACAGAAACTAGCAGAACAAGCTGCCATCTGAGGAAGAAGCAGGATTTTCAATTCAGAGATGAAATGCTATCATTTTAACTTCCCAAGTCTTCTCTGCAATGATAGGAGTGAAAAGAAGACTAACTTGTAAAAGGATGAGACTTCACCTGTAAAATAGTAACTTCCAGCTGTGTTTCAGACATATTAAGGAGGATTGTGTCAGCTGGATAAAGAAGACAATACAACTAGTTTAAGAAAATCATAAATAATGCCAGACTAGGTTCAATTTGTACTTGAACCCTGCAATGTTATTAAAAACTGACATCAACTGGTTGCGAAGAGTCATCCTGAGCATACCTCTTGACCTTCTAAAGATAAAAGAATCCTTCCTGACAGAGAATATGTGATGTTCTTATTCAGACTGCAGAAACCTAGTTCTTATATTAAGAAAGTTGAGAACCACAAAATACAATGGGTGTAATATTTTGCTTCTTTGTCTTACTCACCCCCCAAAGTCGAAGGCATTCTTTTCGGATATCAGCCTGACGTGGTTCATTCAAAGTCCTAAAAGAATATATAAGTGTCTAAATCTTCCACCAAAAAGATACTTCTGGGTTCTTTTTATCCCATCTACTCAATGATAACTTATTACTATCCATTCATCTAGTCAATTCATTGCTTGAATTGGGTGATCTTATCAATAGATAATACATAACAATACAGGTGTCCTCAACTTACAACGGGTCACTTAGCAACCACTCAAAAGTAATAATAGACCTGCGTTGGGGCTATTTATAACCCAGAGTCAAACTTCCAGCAGACAGACAGAGACAGAGACACACAAACACACACAGAGTTATATGACTGAACTACAGACACTTGACAACACAACTACATTTTACAACCATCATGACTTACAACCATGATGGGCAGACTTCGTTATGGTCGTAATTTGAGGACTACCTGTAGTTTTTGAAACCCAATGCTGCCTCACATATAAACTTGCTTCCCTACTAGTATGGCATTCTTGCTTTTGAAAAAAAGCTCAATCTATAGTAGCTCAAATAAGAAAAAGCCAACCTACCATATTACAGATTTGGGCCATAAAAAACACTGCTTCTACCGAAGGAAAATCAATAGGACAAATTTAGTGACAACACACTAGGTAGGGCCCAGTGACTTGAAAGACAATAAAATCCTACTAAATTTACTCTAAATCAGTCCCACTGTATTCATACCAGGGCTAAATTTGTACCTTACCACTACAAATGAAGATTATATTCATGAGACTAATTATGCATCTCAAAGAATCTACACAATCTACAAAGAATCTGATTTCCAGTAAAATCCTTAAGTGTAGTTTTGTAGAACACTTTGAAAATATCAAATCTACTTACGTGTCTTGAACAAAGGCATGAATTTTGGCCAGGGCTTTAATCTGAATAGCACAGAATCTGCAAGAGAAACCAGGTCTATTCTAGAGCATTCAGAATTTGTTAAATGAAAGTCTTATGAATCAAAATATGGATTAAAAAATAAGAGGCAGAACAAAAATAAAACATGTAGATTGTACCACATTATAACGAATTGCATCGCACTGATACTGTTAGAAATTGAAGAGTATTTCATGTACACTTTTGCTCATGATATTTTTCACTGAGTGAAATCCAGTAATTACTGGATCTCTTATCTATAATATTACTGCACATTTTAAATGGGTGTGTCAATTTTTTCAACTTTAATTTCCAAACATTAGGAGTTCTCAAAACATTTGGTTACTTTAATATCATTTAGATGCGCTTGATAAGTAACTACATAAATACCATAACTTTTTAACATTTTGTTTGTTTCATTTGCCCAACAGGGATGCCTACACCTCCAAAGATCTGAAACCAATGCTCCAGACAGCAAAATAGTAGCACCTCTCTCTTATTCATTAAAGCAGAACCTCTCTTTGGGCTGTGACAGAAGCATGAAAGAAGACTTGGCTACTTTAACACAGAAGACTAGAAAAACGAAGTGTATATTCTCATGAGTGTAGAGGGGTGTTTGAAGCATTTCTTTTAAATCGTTTTCAAGTGTGTCACTGTGTGACATAGGGGACACAATCAGCCTCCCAAAACCTTGGGGTAACCGGGCCTCAGTAGGTAAGGAATTGGATATAATATTCTATTTCACCACTTGCCTTTTGTCAAACATACACAATGATTTAGCTTCTTTGCTTTAAGAAAAAATAATCTTGGAAAAGAGATATCTTGCCTATGATATCAGAAAAACTAAAATTGGAGAAAATGCTACAATTGGGAGTATATATCCATAATAGAAGTTTAACTAATTCAAGCAGGAATGGTTCCCTTATATGCAATATACAGTTGCAAGAAAAAGTATGTGAACCCCTTGGGATTACGTGGAGTTTTGCATGAATTGATCATAAAATGTGCTCTGAACGTCATCTAAGTCACAACAATAGAAGAACACAGTCTGCTGAACATAATACTACACAAA
>JANHFK010003364.1:11238-21814 GCA_036250565.1 Sibynophis collaris | reverse complement strand
TACATATGTATACATACATATACATATATGTGTGTGTGTATATAAAACATATATACACACACATATTTATACATATACACAAACATACATACACACATATATATTCATATACATATATATACATATATACATATATACAATTCAATCCTAAAACTATAGTAGAAATGCAGATAAGAGATTTCATCATGAATAAAATTAAGTTATAGAAGTATGTTTAGTTTGCTATCAATGCATTTCTAAATTACCCCCTAATATAAGCTACTGACCAAGAAATTTCAACTGCTAGGAATGGAGGACCCACCTCTCACCTTTTCTCTCTTGGATAAGGGACAGGCGACGGCGCTTTGTCTCAGCATCCAAGTTCTCCACCATCCTGTCAATACAGTTGTCCAGAACCAGTGACCGAGTCTTGGATAGTATTGTCCCTCTACATATCGGACACTCCACCTTACGTTTCATCCATTCATCAATGCAATAGGAGCAGAAGCTATGTGCACAATTCAGAGTGACAGCCTATAAAAAAACAAGGACACAAGAAAAGTGCCACTTTATAGAAGGTCCTTCTTTTGCTCATCAGAGTTTATCTCGGGGAAGAATTAATTGTATAAAAGAGAAATATAAACCTGGCACTTTCCAAGGTTATTCTGCACTATGCAATATAACAGATTTTGTTACATTTCTTCCATAGTACAAGTGAGATGGGTGGCTATATAAACTGAATACCCTGTTTCCCCCAAAATGAGACATCCCCTGATAATTAGCCCAATTGGGCTTTTGAGTGCATGGCAATAAGGCCAAGCACTTGTTTCAGGAATCAAAAAAATATAAGACAGGGTCTACACAGTAAATAAATAGCCATCCCCTCACAAACATGACTCTGGATGGTTAACAAATTAAAACGATATGTAACCAATAAGATAAAAACAATAATCAAAAATAAAAGAAACATAATATATGGCATCCAAGAAGGCCAATAACCAACCCACCCTGGCTCAACTAATCATCTATCCCCATGCCTGGGAAAATAAGACAGCTCTCAAAAGGGCAACAGCCTCCATTTGAAGACCTCCAATAAAGCAAAACTCACCACTTCGGTACATGCGATTAAAAAAATAAAAATCTTTTTTATAAGATCTTTTGTATCTTATTTAAGCTTTAATCTTCACCCACAGTTTTCATGAAAATATGAAGAACGAACTTGCACTTAGCGCTAAAATTTTCTCTTTTGAACAAAACAATATTATTTATTTTACCTCAATAAAGTGTTCAGAGCAAATTGTACACTGCAGCTCATTCTCCAATACATCGTTCATCTGGCTCAGTGCTTCCTCTTTTTGTGCTCTTGCTTTCTCCTTCTCCTCCTATGGCCAAGACAGAACACAGAAACACTAGGAATGCAATTGCTGAAGCTAGGAAATGAACAACATGCTTCTTACAAGGAAGTATTGTGTACTCAGAAATATAAATTTTGCCTATATTAGTTAAAATACTGCTTTTCAATCCACAACCATATTTAAATATAAAAAGGAAAAAATGAGGGCAGTTCACACTGTATCGGTGGAAAGGAAGGCAGGGCCTTCCTGAAGAAATTTTATAGACACTTAAAAGAGGATTGTAGAATGTCTGCACTATCCATTTTTTCATATGTTCATAGGGTCTATTCATACCTTGGTTTCTTTCAATTCCCTATCCTTGGCTTTAATTATTTCTTCAAAATCTTTCTTATTACGGTTCAGTTCTTCCATCAGGGCCTGATGCTAAAAATTAAAAGCAAACAAAAACAGTTTCGGCAAAATAATTTGATATGCTGCATTCAAATTAATATCTCTGAAGCTGGTTGCCACGGAAATTCAATCCTTCTGAATGTGTTCCATAAAACGTACAAATATTTGCCTAAACACAATTATCAAACTATAAAATGCTAAAAAAAAGTAGAAGTCTATGATAACACAGAGCTATTAACTTTAAAAATACACACCAGACAAAATGATTAAAACAGTATTGTGGTGTTGTGTTGCAAACTCCACCCCTTTTGTATTTGCATGTAATGTCACAAGACACACACAAAAGGGCTGGGTACTATATCACGGCATTGCTTTCATCATTCTGCCCTCTTTGCCCCCATCCCTGCAGATACTGCTGTATGGGTATCTATAATGCAGATACACATATACAGTATATTAAAGAAATACAGGTAGTCCTTGACTTACAACAATTCCTTTAGTGGCCGTTCAAAGTTACAACAGCACTGAAAAAAGTGACTTATTACCGGTTTTCCACACTTTTGACCAGTGCAGCATCCCCATGGTCATGTGATAACAATTTGGATGCTTGTAAGTTGATTCATGTTTATGACGGTTGCAATGTCCCGGGGTCATGTGATCCCCTTTTGCGACTTTCTGACAAACAAAGTCAATGGGGAAACCAGATTCATTTAACAGCCGTGTTAACATAACAACTGCAGTGATTCACTAACAACTGTGACAAGAAAGGTTGTAAAGTGGGACAACATTCACTGAACAAATGTCTTGCTTATCAACATAAATGTTGGGCTCAACTGAGGTCATAAGTCAAGGACTACCTGTATATACATTTGGTACGTAAGTAAATTCTCTTCATTGCTGTCTCCTGATGCTGCTGCTGCTGCTGTTGCTTCATCAGCTTGGACTAAATGCCCTCCCACCCTCTCAAATCACCATTGAAAACAATTTCTAAAAGAAAAAAGGAAAAAGCAGCAAGCAAAGTAAGTGACTATCATTAGCACCACTACTACATACATACATACATACTCTTTATTTAAGAACTCTTATTTTTTTATTTTAATAACTTGGCACTGTTCTGGCATTAACAGTACTGGGACTGGATGGCTGAAGGATAGCGTAAAATATTATTAAAGGATGAATAAATAAAATATAAATAGTGAGCAAGAACAGTTCCCTCAAAACAAGAAGTTGGCTACCTTTATCTCATAGGAGAAGCCAACACTATAATGACTTCCACTACACCAAGATACACAACTAATGTCCTAGTTTTTCAGTGGTCACATCTCCCTTATCTCTGCATTATATATAAACTTCAGGAAAAACACAAACTTGATAAGAAACCAACGGGAGGCAATACGGAAATGGAAAAGAAACAAATATAAAAAACAAAATAGGATGAATTCTGGACAAGTATCAAGTAGGTTGTCAAAACAATGCAAAATTGACAACTTGTTGACATTACATTAAAACTGTCTACACAGAATTACAGCTATCAGGAACTAGCTTCCTTAGTAAGGCAAGATAATTGGTCTGGACATCAGATGGATGAAGCAACTACAATTACTGAGCAATTAAACAGGCAGCAGTCCCTCCCTGGAGAAACTATAAGTGAGCATAGCTTCAGAACTGAATTCGTGGCAAAACAAAGGTTTTTAACTGTGTTCTCAATTTTTGACCAACAAAGTAAGGCCTATAATCATGTGGTGGAGATATATGAATATTTTTTATGTAAATAAGGCAAAAAAAATCTTTTAAGAAGGATACAAATAGCATAGGAATGCCAAAGTCAGTTAGATTGGCCCAGGGAAAAGATGGAGCTGGCCACAAAAAAGTAAAATCCTGAGTGAACATAGAGGAGATAAAAGAACATAAAATAGAGCAGAGTAAAACCAACTCCATGGGGAAACGAAGAGATTTCCATGAATCTAATAACTAAGCTTTCTCGTTTAAGTGGTTAAAAATGTAAAAATCTCTAAAATTACCTGTAGTAGAACCTGAGCAAGTTGGTCCTTCAGTCTTTCTTCTCCATGTTCTTCGTTTGCTCTCTTCATAATAACAGAATACAAGCAGGAAAAAAAATTAAAAAATCAATGTCAGTTTGCTGGTTATCATTTACAAAGCTTTTTCACCATACACTTAAAAGAAAATGCGACAGAAGACAATTACTGGTTGTGAAAACTAAAATTTTAAAATAAAAACAAATCCTGAAAAATCATCTTCACTTTTGCCAATCAAAAGTATATCCTGCTAAACACTATACTGTACTTTTTAACATGAATGCTTCTATTGTTGAATGTTTAAAATCTTCTTTTGTACTCTTCTAGGGCTAACCCTAATCCTCTCTCTTCCACCTACCAAACAACAAATTTAAAGAAACAGATAAAGCAGTGAAACATTAATGGTTGTTATCATACCGGAAGAAAAAAAACCCACCTTCAGCTGAAAACACTGAAAACACTAGCTGCTATTGAATTTTTCTATATTAATATATGTTACCTTTTCCAAAAGTGTTTTTAAAGTGTTGTTTATTGAAAACATGCAACTTAAAATATGTTACAAAATACCTCCCCCAAAGAATAACAGGTCTGGAGAACTAGAGCCAGTAATCAGAATATATATTCCATGAATATTAAATATTTAATATTTATTTTTCATCAAATGAAATTACTCTTTTATCTTAAATGAGGGTTCTCTGTAATTGAAAATGATATTTTAAACAAGAATAAAAGATAAATAATAAAAATGCTGTTTTATTCTTGAAAAACACCCCAGGAAACTACATCATTTCCCACAGGGGTACACATTAGTCCTTCAAATTCTAATTTTTAAAAATAAACATACTAGAATTCCCTAGACTGGGAATTCAGTCTTGCCCAAGACTGAAATTTGAAAAACCTATGGAGAAAGGAAACCTTTCACATTTTCAAGTTCCGTGGAGAAAGGCGAGGATCACTGAAATTGGGTGACGGTGACTAAAAATCTGAAAAGATTTGCCAACATTAAAAAAGCTGACCTTTCCCTCCCTCTGGTCATTCATATTAGGGATGATCATTTTTTTAGGAAACCAAAGGATGTATTCTTTCTTTGAATGAGGTGCTGGTACTGCACTACAAAAGACAGGTTATGCATAAAATAGGCTTAAAAAGTTAAAAATTATGTAAGATGTAACTAAATTTACCAAAAAGTTACGTTTTTCAGACGTCCACAAATGTTACTTTTATTAGATTACTACTTTACCCCAAATATTGGCATTTCCAAGTACGCTGCAGTACCATCACCACCACCCCTCCCTCTTAGTTTAGGTTCATCCTAAAAGCTTGACTATTTTAAAAGATAAACAAAAGCTTATCATGGTTATACCTACCTGTAGTTCATTACAGAAAGTTTTCTCTAACTGTTCAACTTGCTGCTGTTGCTGTTGCTGCTCCGTACATAACTGTTCTTGCAGTTGTTGCAGCTCCTGCTCCAATACCTGAATTTCTTTTGGAGCAAATTTAGGTTTTTGTTTTACAGTCAAGACTGCTGTCTGTTTCTCCTGCACTTTGGCTTTGAGCTTTGTCATGTCTTCCAGAGTTTTTATTACTTGTTCCAAACTGTTCCAAGACTGTTCGAGACTTGGTGTTTTTTGTTCCGTGGAGATGAGAAATACTTGATCAGGCTGAACAGAGTTACAGTGGTTTTTCTTCTTCTCCTTTTTGCTTGGTTTTGACGACAGTAGTACTATGGTTTCCATGTTTTCCGTTGGTGGTTTAGACAGATCGGTACTGCCTTCCTGAGATTTTCCCAAAGAGTCATTATCAGAGGATACTCGATCTCTCTTGGATCTAGAATGGGAAGGCCCTTCGGCTCCAGATGTCTCTGATTCCTCCAAGCTAATTTTACGTTTACTTCTGTCTTTTACTTTCTCTGTCACCTGGTCATTTTTCAGTGCCAAAAATGGGCTAATTATCTTCCTTTCTTCCTTTATCAGTGTATATTCGTACTCAGCAGTTTCTTTGTGTTTTAAAGGCACACCTAATTGGATAAAGTCCCCCTCTTGTAAAATATAGGTCCTTGAAGGGTCAATGCGTTCACAGTTCAGCCAGACACCATTTAGGCTCTGTAGAAATTAAAAACAAACAAACATTTTTTTAAAAAAAAGAGCTATGGAGAATTTACGGGGAAAAACAGAGGGGGAAAAAATTGAAGAAAAAAAGTGACCCAAACTAAAAGTGATCCAGTGGATAAGCAGATTTAATATGGCTATTAAGGAATGTATTTATTTATTTAATAAAGTAATTTATTTAGCCTGGCTTCTAATTAGCTAATTAGTGACCAGATGCAATAAAATACTCTTTACCATACTCTTGTGTGGGTTTATGACAATTCGCCACAGCCAACTTGGTAAATTGGCCACAGCGAGTAGGCCATGGTGAACTGGCTATGGTAAGTTGGCAACGAGTTAGTTGCGGCGAGTTGTCCATACCGTACACCTCTACTAGAAGCTAAATTGCCTAAACAGAAATCTGCTACCAAGACTGAAATCTCAAAAAAATTCTACCATCAAGTTCTGATTATGTAATGCAAGCTGTTCTAACAGCTATTGCTTTTGACTTCTTGGGAATCTTAACTACTTGGTCAAGCAAATCATACTGAGTCACTCCCACTTCCAATGAGTGCGGCTTCAGAGGAATGCAATGTTATCATGTACGCATCTTCACTGCAAGACAAAATACAGTTAATTTACAAGTTTGATTCTATACTTAGGATGTTTCAAATATGTAGAAGTGACTTCCGCCTACTATAACATCACAGTTACAGAGATTGCTTTCAAAATACAGTATATTGTTTTATAACCATTACAAAATAACTGAACATTAGCTCCGAGATTATTATAAATTGAGATTATTAATTTTTTTCTAGCAAATTTCTGCAAGACAGTTTCAAAAACAGTCTAGTGCTTACAAATGCTTGTTATATAATATCTGGAGCTAAGCAAAAGGCCACTAGCAAACAAATATTCTAGGCAATGTGAATGCAGCAAAACATTAATTACTTGAAGTAGAACTTAATGGAAAGCAGAAGCCCAGCAAAGCAAATTGTAATTGATTAATTGTTCCTAGACTCACCACCTCTAAGTAGACTGGCTGTCAAATTACTTCCATTATCTGGAAAAGACTATGGCTGTTGGCTGATTTAATTTAATGGATGACAAAATAATTTCTTTTTAAAAAATAATTCTGTTTATTGTAAATCTTTAAAAAGATTATAGAATACCTATTGTAGATATCAAAGTTCCCAGGCAACTTATAATACAAAATAGTATAGAGGAAAACTGCAGAACCACTTCAACAGGAAGTGGCCAAAATTTATTAGTGAAATCAAAACACTTCATCCCATTGTTTTTATTTTATTGCCTTCACCATAATGTTTAGTATAATATTCTATCAATATTCAATATTCAAACAATGCATGGATGATTTTTATTGTTGATGGTTTTAACTATGTTCTTTTATGTGAAAAAAATATGGTAATGCCACAATAATTAGAAAAAAAATATCCTAAAGACCAGATTCATATACAGGTAGTCGTAACTGCAAATGGTTGCAAAACAAGGTGGTCTCTAAACAAGGGCTACCTGTATCACAATAAACCACATTTCTGATTTACCCTACACAGATCTAAGGTTGCCTCAAAGAACATATTAGGTTTGTTAGTCAGAGAGAAGCCACTTCTTAGAGCCTTTGAAACATCTTAGTCTCAAGAAGCTTCGTGAATATTTTGGAAAAGGAAAGGCTCAAGGGACAAAATTAACTAGCCCCCAAGAAGATCACTAATACAAGACCAGGTATAAGATTAGGAGACCTGGATCTTTCCATCCTAAGATCCTTCAGAATTTCATGAGAACTAGGATAAAATCTATTTTCCAGAAGAGAATGATGGATTCAGAGATTGGCTATTAGTCTCCTTCCTCCCTCATCAATGAACAATTCATATTTCTTTCTGATTGGCCCATACTTTATGCTTTTTCTGTTTCTCCTGTGGCATTAATACAGGTAGTTATTTTACATCTACTAGTTCAGCAATCACTTGAAGTTATGACAGTAAGGGATACTTACAACGGGTCCTCATAGCTGCAGTCACTGCAGCATCTCCACAGTCATATGGTCATGATTTGGGCACTAGGTGACTGGACTGCAGTTACAACATTGCAGCATCTTCTGCAATGCAACATGATCACCATTTGCGACTTTCATTTCCAACAAGCAAAGTCAATGGGGAAGCCAGTAAGGCACAAATACCGGTGACCATTGGATGCTGTAGCCATGCAGGATTCACCTAATATCAGTAACTGGGGCTGTCAGAACTGCCATCATAAGTTGGCACAGTCATGTGGCATTGTGCCTTACAACTGTGTTGCTTAACAACAAAGGTTCTGGTCCCAATGACCATTGGTAAGAGAGGAGTACTTTTAATGAGTAAGTCAGCTCCATTAGAACCACAGCCCAATTAGAAGCCACATTTCCTTTTCCTTGGGAATCTGAGGAAATGAAGCTACTGGGGATTAGAGACTTCACAAAAGCAAGGTGAATTCCAAGCAAAAGAAAAGAAATCAGCAGAAAATATGTTATTGTGATGATCCTGGGCATGCAAATAGCTGGCAGGGCACTCAGCCATTTGTGGTATCTGGGACAAGGCAAGGTTTGAACTGGAAAAGAGAGCTATCTTCTTCCATAGGAACCAACATCTTGTCTTTCTAGCTCTGCTTTTAGTTGGGGGGAGGGAAGTATCCATACCAGAATGGTCAAGCTCTGAGGGGAAAAACTGCTGATTTACTCAGGGTTATTTAAAGAATTACACTAGATAATACATGATATAAAGTAGGAATAATCTCTTGTGCTTTAGACCTTCCCAATTCCCCAGCATTGTTCCCAAAAATCTTTAAGACAACAAGGGTCTCCTGAACAACATGAAATTAATCATGTGTCAGTTGGGAGTATGATCCAACCAAGCAAAGAAATTAAGTGATAAGGGCCTCCCATTCACATCAACCTTTAGTTACTGTTGATTAAATATCTCCATCAATTCTTCAGCTAAGAAGTGAGCTATGAACAGCCCTTCAGAAGTTAGCAGATTGCAGTTGCCACAGTCTGTTATCATTGACCATACTAGTTAAAGTTGACGAAATTTAAAATGCCTTTATCATCTTGCCAATCCCCAATCCAGTTGATAAAATTTAAAGTATACTATTTTTAAAAAATGCATTCTGGAGGACATTTTCACAAACAAGTTCCTGAATATGTTGGGTGTTTTTATTATAGCAGGCTAGGTTCCAAAAACTGCTTAATTTTCAAAAATCGCCTACAAAGTAAATATATATTTCTATCATTAAAACTTATGGCTTTCCAGGTCATTTTTCAAACTGATTTCCACATTCAGCATTTTTCACTTCTTCTGATTAATTTACCTTGTTATCCATCACGGTCCACTGGCCACTGGCATTTTGCTTGAAAATGCAATGATTCCGAGAGATCATCAGTGGACAGGATTTTGATGTCAGCTGGTAAGTGACACCACCTCCTCGACCTATAGTTACCTAAACAAAGAAATAGACAAGTTGTTTTTTAAACTGTAATCTAATGAATTATTGTAAAACAGAAGAGGACAGCTTTTTTGTTTTTTTTAAGGATATGGGACATTTTCACTTTACTTAAAAATACATCACCCTTCACAGGTTACAGAGGTTATGGCTAGTAATGCAATTATATCACCAAAGTGAGCAGAATCAAAATTTTCAGTCCTTTTGCTGGGCAACGAATATATTTACCAAAACATTTTTTTTAAATCTCACTTTTACAAATCATTTTTAGTTTAAATATAATCATAGTTTAGAAGAACTTTAAAAGACAATTATATACATACATCAAAACGAAACTTTAATTTAGTTAAATGGAACACCAAAAGAGGTATTCTTTATATACTTCTTTATATATACTTCTCGCTGTGGTTCCTGCCCTTTGGAACATCTTACACCCTGGGTGAGATTGACTCTAACCCTCCTAATTTTTCATAAGAGCCTTACAACCTGGTTCTGCCTGATGGCCTGGGGTCCCAATGGGGAGTTTACATTGGAGATGGCCGACTAGTTAAAAGTTAATCATGTGATCATGGCGATGCTGCAACGGTCATTAAGTATGAAAAATGGTCATAAGTCACTTATGATTTCTGAATGGTTGTAAATTGCGGACCACCTGTATTAGCAAATCCTCCTATCCTTGTGTAATATGCATGCAATAAACACCCCCACCATCCCATCTTCCAGGCTATTTATAAAGATACAAGGCAGCACTATTTCCCTTCAGAGATGAGGCAGAACCATTTGCGAAGACCCTTGTGATGCAGCTGTCCCACAGTCTGTATATCCATTGGACAGCAGTACCATCCATTTCTATCATCCCGCCCACCAGGATACATTATGAGTAGTGTGGCATATTTTCTTGCAAAAAACTAAAAGGGCAAACCTAAAAAAAAAGGGTGTGTGTGTTTGTGTGGCAAATCTGAAAGTTGTTCACCAGGTCTTTTTTTT
This sequence comes from Sibynophis collaris, assembly GCA_036250565.1. Classification (NCBI taxonomy): domain Eukaryota; kingdom Metazoa; phylum Chordata; class Lepidosauria; order Squamata; family Sibynophiidae; genus Sibynophis; species Sibynophis collaris. The sequence goes on along the minus strand of JANHFK010003364.1, from coordinate 11,485 downwards.
TTTTTTTAAGTAATGTTTTATGCTTCACACTTTGCTTCGCAAGAAAAAAATCCAAGATCAAGAAAGTTAATTAATTAAATAAATGTAAAGGACAGCTCTCCGAAATAAAAAGAGAGCTGTCCTTCATCATGAAGAGCACACGACGGTCCCTGTAATTTATGAAAGACCTCATTCTCACCAGGCTCAAGGTTGACTCAGCCTTCCATCCTTTCTAAGGTAGGTAAATTGAGGACCCAGTTTGTGGGGG
>JANHFK010003364.1:0-11138 GCA_036250565.1 Sibynophis collaris | reverse complement strand
AACTTCAACTCCCGTGCATGCTGGCTACATGGGGATATTCTGGAAGTTGAAGTCCACCCATCTTACAGTTGCCAAGTTTCAAAAACACTTATTTGCAGCATCCCTTCAATACTCTATACACCGAAGTAGTCACTGTCATAAAAACAGGTTACTCTTTGCACAGGGGTTCTCCCCCCACCCCCCACCCCCACAGATCCTCGCTAGCAGTTCCAGAAGTAATCCTCTTAACGCAGCAAGGTGGGTTTTCACGCAGGGATCCTCAACGCGGACCACTTAATTAAAAAGAAAAGAAAAAGAAAAAGCTGGCGGATTCCTGGGAGCACAGAGGGACTCCACGGATGTAATTCCTAAGCAGCCGCCAGGGGGCGCGGGAGGGGCTCTGTCTCCCTCTTTTCGCCGTCCCTCCCTCGACCCTCAAGCCCTGGTCGAGAGAAAAGGCCTTTGGCCCTCTCACCTCGCTCCCATCCTCCAGCAGCAGCCACTCTTCATTCATGCCAACTCGCCTGAGGCACCAAGCTTGCCCCAGCCATCCTGAGGGACGAGAAATCCGGTCGTCGCCGCCAAAACACTCCGCCATCTTTCATGGCCCCGCGCCACTTACAGGCAGAAGCAATCGCTCGATGTGAGCCGAACGGACCCCGCTCCTCCTAACGTCGGGCAAAGCAATCGATGTCTCGCCGCCTTCAGCCGCCCCCCACAAAGATGGTTCCCAAAGCGTCAAAAGTAGCAGGCCAGACTAACCGATAACCGGAGACAGCGGCGGGCGCTGTTGTTGCGTTTAGCTGATTCGTCAGCCGTATCACAAACCCAACTGACCCCTGCAGGGCTGATTAGGCGCTGCGATTTTACGGGGAGGGGGGTATTTTTGCCACAACTGCTGGTCTTTGGGCGCAATAACGCTTTGCAAACAATCGCAAGCTTTTTTTAAAACTTTTATTACCTCGAGTGGATTTAAGAATTATTGATTTTTATTTGCTTTTCTGCTGAAGTTAACAAGTAGAATTAGGGCAATGCCTGCAAGAAATCTCTCTGTCCTTCCAGGCACGTATGAAAACAGACTCGGAATTCAGCGGGTATGAAAAGAAGTTTATTTAGTCCAGACCACCCTCTTCCAAGGATACCCAAATTCCTTCAGTAACATATTTTACAATGTCATTATAAGCTGAAGTTCACTTAATAGTTTAAATTAATTTTAACCGATTAAACACCTTGTGCTCATTAAATTCAAAAGCACTCGACAAATTAAGATTTTTTTTTTCGTTTGGGGGTTTCTTTATTTTAGATAGCAAAGTCACAAAGTTGAACGTTTGACGTCAGTTAAACAGGTCTGCATATAAAGGCAATATTTTTGAAATAGATTTCCTTATTTTGAAATACTATGCCTATATGGAAAGTTTTATAGCAAACAGGAAACATTTTTTTACTCAAACTTCCTTAAACCGCCAAATAAATTACCCAGACTTAATACACACACCAAAGAAAGTCTGTAAACGCAAATAGAGTTAATTAAACCTGATTCTCAGAGGAACCGCACATTCACCAGAATAAACATCACATGACACAAACACACTCAAACACCACACTTTCAGTAAAGATCCACCTTTTCTATAAAAATGTATGATTTCTGTACCCCATTTTAAGCTACCTTTCAGGAGCAGATTCCTTGCTCCTGAATACATCAACTCCTTTCCATGCAGGGACACCCTGACTCGGATCTGGACCCTCAAATTCTTTGCAAACTTACCATACTGTAACTAGCAGCTGGTAATTTTTAAAGAACCACTCATTTGTGTGAAAGACAATGGGTGTGTTCATGCTACATCCATGCTAAATCCTGATTTGTCTTGTCTTATTCAGTACTGAATAAAATACCATTGGCCAAATTTCAAAGAATAAAATAAGCTGTAAACAAAAATATATTGGTTGGATTTGAATAGTATGTGAAGACATAGCCAACCAAACCACGTTTTGGTTTAGTGATTATAGCTTCCATGAAGACGTTGTTTGATTCTGCATTTTTAATATAGAATTGACAAAAAAAGAAGAAAGTATCTGAATAATTGGAGCTTTCTGTTAGCATTTTTAATTGATTAAACAGTGCAGTTCTACTTCAACAGGACCGCCTTCCAATAATGATAGAATAGAATAGAATATACTTATATACCGCTTCACAATGATTTACAGCCCCCTCTAAGTGGTTTACAGCAGTGGGCCCCAACCACTGGGTCGCCGCCCACTAGTGAGCCATGAACTATTAGCAACCAAGCTGCAGAAATGGTGGGCGTGTGCACACATGCTCATCCCCACTTGCACGAGCAATGGGCGAGCATATGCACGCACACTCCATTTGCATGAGCGATGGGCATGCATGCACACCGCTTGCGCAAATTGAGCTGCATGTGTATGTGTTTGTTGACCATCCCCACTCCCCACCCCTCCAGTCCGCAAAGTTGGAAAAGTTGGGGAACTCTGGTTTACAGAATCACCATTTTTTCCCCAACAATCCTCATTTTACCAACCTTGGAAGGATGGATGGCTGAGTCAACCTTGAGCCGGTGAGACTCAAACTGCTGGCAGTCAGCAGAATTAGCCTGCAATACTGCATTCTAACCACTGCACTACCACGGAATAGGAAGGAGTGGAGTGGAGTGGTTCTCAATCTGTGATCCGTTGACCTCTGGGGGACTGTGATGTCATCATGGGATCCACAAAGGCTTGAAGAAATGCTATGATTTAAATCTTGAGTTAAGTCTAGGAGTCCATGGCCATGGTCCATGGTCACAAAAGGTATTTAAAGGGGGCTCATGGTGAAGAAAAGGTTGAGAACCACTGGAATAGAACAGAATAAAATAGAATACTTTATTAGTCAAGTGTGATTGTACACAAAAAGAATTTGCCTCTGGTGCATAAGCTCTCAGTGTACATACAAACAGGAAATTAATATAATCATAAGATACAATAGGAGAAGGTAGCAGAAAAGATGACAAGGATAATAGCAATACAGCACTACTACATGGGTAAATATCTTTAGACATAAGACAGTACTGTAACAATTAGATATAAGTGATGGCACAAGAAAAAAAACTCCAGTTCTTTGGCATGCACAGTAATTTAGGGACTTTATCAAAGAATGAAATAAGATTGGTTTGGCATGATCTGTTTTTAATAAACCCGTGCTGGCTACTAGTTATAACTTTATTTGTTTCTAGATGTTCACAGATCTGATTTTTTAAATTATTTTTTCCAGTTTCTTCCCAGGTATTAATGTTAAGCTGATTGGTCTGTTGCTTCTTAGGTCTGTTTGTTTTTGTTTTTGTTTGTGTTTGTGTTTCCGTTTTTCTTTTTGTTTTGAAGATAGGAACCATATCAGCTCTTTTCCAATCCCCTAGTATAGTGATGGCTAACCTTTTCTGGACCGAGTGCCCAAAGCGTGCGTGCTCAAATTCACATGTGTGCGTCTGAACCCCCCCCAAATGCAATGCGTGTGCATCCCTGCGCATGCACCCCGTGCATGTGTATGTAGCCCCCACGCATGTGTCCCGTCCCTGCACATGCATGGCAGAGACCTGACAACCAGCTAGCCGGCAGGACGCACATGCGCATGTGCGATGGAGCTGAACTGGGGTGACAGCTCACGTGCCACAGATGCCACAAGTTCGCCATCACGGCTCTAGTAGTTACCTGGTGCTCCAGGATTTTTTAAAGATATAGTACTGTAAGAACCAGCCCACACTGAGCCAAAAAGAAGGACTTAAACAGAGGCTTGAATAAGAATCAGCATTTAATTTTTGATTAAAAGCAAAAACCTGGGTAAAACCGTTTCAAACACATACAAAAGAGACATGCATGGAAAGGCCACACCTTCAGAGGAGGTATGACCTCTTTTTATATTGTTAAAACACCAGTTAGACCCCCAATTCTGGCCTCCTAATGTAGGTTTGTGTATTCCTTGTTGCCCTGCAAAGGAATAGAAGCCTCCCAATTAGTGTTATCTCTTCCTTGAGCATTCCTTTGTTCTCCCAATTAGCCATTTGGCCCCCTGGTGCTGCAGGGAAGGAGCTTACACAGATCAAAGGTGTAAGTTAGGGCTGAAGTGTAAGTTATCCTCCCCAACAATGTATGCAGTTCCAACTGAGATATGTACCATGCTCTTGGATGGCACGAGAAAAACAGGAAGAAGTTTGATATGGGTTCAGATCAAATGGCAAGGACATATGTTTGACAAATACCAGATACTTTACAGCATATGTTTGTTACAGGAGATACAAATATAAAGGCATAATATTTATGTGATACAAACACAAAGGCATACTATATGCGTTTACTATATGCGAATACAATAATATATATTGATATATTATATCAATGCGAATACAAGGGCATAATAATGCGAATACAAAGGCATACAAAGGCATAATATATACAAATACAAAGGCTATATATATGTTACAGGAAACTAATGGTTACAGAATAACAAGTTTCTACTAATTCTAGTATACCAATATATTATAGTCTATTATTTATTATATCCTTATTACCATTTCCCTTCAGTACAATGGTTCTGAGATAACATCTGCCAGCTCTTCAGAACTCTGGGAAATAATCCATCAGGTCCCAGTGATTTATATTAATCAAGATCAGATATGTATTCTCTTACTTATTTTAATTTTTATTTCTAGTCTGTCTTTTACAGTTACGTTTTTGGTAGATTGGTTATAGGAGTTTTTTGCGTGAAGACTGATAGAAAGTATGAGTTAAGCAGCTCTGCTTTCTCTAGTCCTGTTACTTCCTTGCCATTTTCTCTCTTTAGTGGACCAACTGTTTTGTTGCCGTTTTTCTTGTTATTTATATGTGAAAAGAAACTTTCAACATATATTTTTCATCAGCTCAATTTCAAAATATCTCCTGAAACCAAAGATGGAGGGGAAAAAACATAGAAAAAGACTAGAGTATACATTGTAAAAAAATAAAATTTCCACTTACATCATCTAAGAATCTTTATTCCATTGCTTTCACAATCTTCTTTAGTTGTCTCTTATATCTTCTGAACAGGAAATGCCACTCAAGCCAGCTTAGCCTAGTGGTTCCTTCACGGCCTATTGATTGTTGTTCAACTGCTCTCGAGCAGTTCGAGTCCCACGGGCGCTGTCTGACTTTTTGGTCTCATCTTAATCAAAATATATATTTGAAAATATTTCCTGAAACCTAAAACCAAGAAAAAAATATTTTAAAAAAATATTCCAGTCAAGATCTTACATCATCTGAGAATATTTATCCCATAGTCTATACAATACTTGCTAAATCATCTCTTATATCTTTTGAAATTGTCACCTGAGTCAGCTTAGCCTAGAAGTTCCTTTGCAATGTGGATAATTTTTTATCAACTGCTAATTCTTAGCAGATCAAATCCTGCGGGTGCTGTCTGGCTTTTTATTGTAATACAGTTTTGAAAATATATCCTAAAACCAGAAAAAGAATAAATATCAGAATGGAAAAGAACTGGAATACACACTTTGAAAATAAAATTTCCAGTCTTTCTTTTGCGTCATTTATGACTCTCTACCTCTTTACTCTGTTACGTTTACAATCTTGTTGAGTCATCTATCTTCTGAACAGGAATTTGCACTTGAGCCAGCTTAGCCTAGCGGTTCCTTCACAAACTGAGTAGTTGTTATTCAATTGCTAGTTCCTAGCAGTTTGAGTCCTGCGGGCGCTGCCTGGCTTTTTATTATAATACATTTTTGAAAAAGAATTTAAAAATCAGAATGGAAAAGGGCTGGAACATACACTCTGAAAATAAAATTTTGAGTCCAGCTTTTACATCAGTAGTGACGCTCTACATCTTTATTAAGTTTACAATCTTCTTGAGTCGTCTCTTATATCTTCTGAACAGGAAGTGCTACTCGAGCCAGCTTAGCCTAGCGGTTCCTTCACAATTGGTTTGTCATTCAACTGCTAGTTCCTAGCAGTTCGAGTCCTGCGGGCGCTGCCTGGCTTTTTGATTATAGCACATTTTTGAAAATCCCTTCTAAAACTAAAGAGAATAAAAATCAGAATGGAAAAGGGCTGGAGCATACACTAAAATAAATTTTCTGGTCCAGCTTTTAAATCATTTGTAAATCTTTACTTCTTTACCCTATCTTCTGTATAAACTTGGTTGAGTCATATATCTTCTGAACAGGAAGTGTTACTTGAGCCAGCTTAGCCTAGCGGTTCCTTCACAATTGTGTTAATTCGTGTTCAGCTACTAGTTCCTAGCAGTTCAAGTCCCGCGGGTGTTATCTGGCTTTTGAATCTTCTCAATTGAAGAAACTACATTTTAATATACCTCCGAAAAGTCTGAGACAGCTTTAAAATCAGAATGAAAATGGGCTGAAGCACACACTCCAAAACTAGAATTTCCAGTGCTCTATTTTCATTCTTTCAGAGCAGTCTTTGTTCAATCCGTTCCTCTATCTTTTGAATCAACACAGATTCAAAAGATCTGTGATTTGAAGCAGCGCAACCTAGTGGTTTCTTTGCATTTGTACTGTGTATTTAAATTGCATCCACGCAATAAAAAAAGATGCAAATCTTTTTTTTTTTAATGGTTCATTTTCCACAGGTGCTCTCTGGGCTTTGACGCCTCTATTTAATTAATGCAGATTTGGAAATATACCCATCAAGAAAGCATAAAAATTCAAACGGTATATAAAGAACCATACTTTAAAAATAAAATTGATAACTGTCCAACTTCTATACTATCTCACAATCTTTATCTGTTTCTACACTGTCATTTTTTGTACCTTTTAAAGAGATAGTATGTTGGAGCTTACAGTATTTATTTCTTTTGCAGGAAAATGAAGTTTCTTCATTTAGTCGGAATGTGTTTAAAATACTAGCTATTAATATCAAGTCTGGGGGGTGCTGTCTGTAGTTTTTAATACCCACAACATTATTAAAGTTTTTTTTCCTATCCTCTAAACCTCTCTCTATTGGATTCCAAGGCTAAAATGAGTACTTTTGTCATTCTAACCAAGACAAAGAATCAAGAGTGCTTTAACTTTTTGGCCAAAGCAAAGGACCTTTTTTTAAAAAAGGGGAAGAAGAAAGGGGTTCCATATAACTTTCTTAAACTTTGAGGATGGGAATTGATGCAACTCTGCAGAAAGCTTTTTATTTGTGCATGTTTATTGTGCACCCATCACAATATATTTTGAATATGCTTATAATCCCTTTAAAACAGGGATTCTTAATTTTCTTGCCATCGCTCTTCCCTTTAGTGTAATTTTAATGTACGTACCTACCCTAAACATCCAATCCACCAACATGAACACAAATGAACACAATGCAAACGAAACTTTGGGGGAGGTTGAATTTATTGCAACAATATAACTTGAATGTGGGCTCTGTCTGCACCTGCCCAAGGGCGGCAATGCAGAAATCCTACTTTAAAAAGAGATCGCTGTGTAATTTCAAAAACTGGGACAGCAATTCCGCATACTCAGCTCGACACGGAGCTGGGGCTCTCGTGCATTCACACACACAGAGCGACGGTGTCTCTTCCCAAGCGTTGCCCCCTCCTCCGAGTCCCACAATTCCGCCCACAGCTAAGATGGCGGCGGGAGTCCAGGGCTGCGTGAGACGCTTTCTCTGGATGCCCTGCAACTGGCATTGCAGCGCTTTCCAAGTTCGCTCGGCCGCCTCCTTGTCCTCCGCGCACGTGCGCCAGATGTTCCTCCAGTTCTTCCAGGAGCGGCACGGGCATCAAGTGGTTCCCTCGGCTTCGGTGAGGCCGCGAAACGATCCCGGGCTGTTGTTCGTGAACGCGGGAATGAACCAGGTACGTTTCCCAAAACAGGTCGCGGAACGAACAGGCTTCCGCAGAAGGGTTCCGCCGTTGCCCTTGACGGCTCTGATCGGATGCTATCTCGTTCCCTTTTTTTTTTTCGGAATTTCTTTTCTTTTCTTTTTTTCCTGGTGTAAATGCCGCTGCTATGGTGCTGTCGTTTTACATCTTTCTGACTGCTAAAAAAGAAAATGGGTATTTGCTTATAAAACTGCATTGCATTTTACAACATTTTAAGACTTTAGAATCTTAGAAAAATATTTAGCATATTTTTCTGGAAATGGAAAAAAGAGAAAAAGCGCTTAAGGAAAATATGCAGTCGGAATAAGAAGCATCCTAATGCAACTGAGAACTGCAGTTGGGATATTTCAAAAAGAACGTCTGTGTTCTTTTCTCTAGCACCTTCTCTGTTGAGAACTGTTGATTTAAAATGTTTTTGATAAAAATAAAGTAAGCTTCAATATGCCATTATGCATTATATTGTGATTCACATTATTTAACATCAATATAAATTTGCTTTTCAAGAGCACCACTGGAAGAATCAGCATAATGGGTAGCTAAGTTAATGGACTGGATCCAGAGAGTTGCTGCTTCAGGTCACCATTTGATTAGATCAGTGTTAAATTAAAATAATGTCCTGTTCTCAGATATTCTGAGCATACTGTGTGCATATGTGAGACTGACAAAGCATACCTGCATGACATGTTAAGTTATGTTGTACTTTGGCTTGCAGTGTCATTCAAATATATACTATAGGCTGAAATACGGTTGAGAACTTTACCAAATGGCCTGGTGTGTATCCAAATCTGAACTAATGATGGATTTATAAATAAGAAGCCATTGCTGTTCTAAAAAAAGTAAGGTGGGAGAATAAACACAGAGCAGCATCTTTCAATTTGTTTTTCTGCATCCATGGGTTTGAAGGAACATTATTATTTTGAAAGAAAGGGATTGGGAAAAGAGTGACCTTCTTACATCCTATGCATGGTGATTGTTTCTTATTTGATCATTACGAATGTTGTTTAAATTGTAACAACATGATTCCATGAAGTCACAGATGCCACAAAAGAAAGAGTATCTGGAATAGTAGAACTATTAAAATGTGGCTGGCTGGGTTTGCTGAACTGATTGGGAAATGTTTGTTAGCTGATTCTCTTAATCATGGTTGATTTATTGAGTGATAAGAGAATGTGCCTTCCCACTGTAGCAATCCTTGTTTGTGGAATGTCCTTTCTATTTGTCTTTTAATTTCCAGTTCAAACCAATCTTCCTGGGCACAGCAGATCCTCGAAGTGAGCTTAAACGTTACCGCCGAATTGTGAACACCCAGAAGTGTGTGCGGGCAGGTGGAAAGCACAATGATTTGGAGGATGTGGGTCGAGATGTTTATCATCATACTTTCTTTGAAATGCTTGGGAACTGGTCCTTTGGTGATTATTTCAAAGTAAGGCATTGTTACACTTGCTTTAAAAAATTGCCTATTTGTAATTAATTTAATTTGTAACTAAATGAGACTTAAGCATGATCCAGAGTTATCTTCTTTTCTTTGTAACATATTTGTTTCTAAACTGCACCATAAATTGGAAAAGTAAAATAATTGTAATCTCCATGGCTTCTCAGTGCAAAGGATTTTCTGCATGTGGAAATAATATTTTTTGAGAAAGATCATGCTATTCTGATTTGTGCACTATACGCAAACATGACAGTTTACACAAACACGAGGCATAAGTCAAGTCAAGGAAACTGTCTAATGGCAATGTGAATAGGTTTGCTGTTTGCAATCATATTGACTTGATGAGACTTCTGTGCTCCCACTTCTGATCTAAATACTTTAAACCAGTTGTTTTCAGCCTGTGGATTGCAGTGTGTTGGAGTGTAACATCCATCATTTTTAGATAGCATGGCTTTGCTGATTAGACATGCTGAAGATTGTAATCTACCACATCCAGAGGACACTAGTCTGGGAAAACATTATTTAAACAACTGTATAGAAATAAACAGCCAAAAGGACCTTACAGTATTCTAATCTTCCGTTAATGACAATAATTGTTTATCTGTCTATATTGTATCTTCAATGAATTTAGAGTATCCTGCCCAATAGCTTAGAGGAGAGAGTAATCTATCTGAGGTTATCCAGTTGCAAGAGACTGGGAAAAGATCTCACCAGATCACTTTAGTCCCATATTTTCATTTTATTTGCTCACCGGGTTGTCCTTGATTTGTGCTACAAGCAGCTAATATCACACTTTATAGTCTGTTGCATCTGGAGTTGTTTTCTTATCCAAACATTTAACTATTATTTTTTATTGCTTCCATACTTTTTTTATTTTAGGAAGAAGCATGTAAGATGGCATGGGAGCTCCTGACACAAGTCTATGAAATTCCAAAGGATCAGCTTTATGTCACTTACTTTGGAGGTGATGCCTCACTTGGTCTAAGTCCTGATGAAGAGTGTAGGGATATATGGCTTACACTTGGGTAAATAATTTTGTTTAATAAATGTAAATAAATTTTAGAAACTTTAGCCTTAAAAGGTTTGATCACTGCTGGGATCGCGTAATGAGCATTAGAGATTACATACATAATTGTTGAAAAAAATGTAGTATGAGATTTGTTCTCATATTTTGTTAGTTCTGCAAGTAGAAGATTGAAAGCAGATACCCAATATTTCAAGGTTTTAACCTATTCTATGTATCTTCCATTAATTTTCCATATGGAAGGAGTCTTAAAGTATTCACCAGAACCTTCATTTTTGAGTAATTAATTCCCAAGAATTCTTTAGAATAGTAGAGTGAAAAGATTTGGAGGCATGTTTGTAAACCTACTGCAGTGTGTAAATAATGGCAGCAGCAGTTATAATATGATAACTGGACAATGGGCTAGGAAAGAGGCATTGGTCAGTGCATTGCCTGAAATAGTTTATAGCCTTGTTTTATGTCTCACATGGTTTTATCTGATCTTTTATCCCCAATTTGCTCAAGCATTGCATAATCCTGATCCTTAATCATGCCAAGAAAACCAAAACCACTATGTGCAGCAAGCATGAACTGAATACCATAATATTATTTATCTTGTTCAGTAGCATTCATCAGTACAGGCCATGATTGTAAAGTGGAGGAGGAATGGATTGTATGTATCATATTGTGCCAGACAATGGTTTATTTGGCTTAGCATGTGTTGGGAAACCAACCTCTGATTTGTAAAGATGATGTGTGATCTAGCAGAATGAATGAACCAAGAGCCTTGGTAGTACAGTGGTCTAAACACCCTGTTATTAACACCAGCTGCCTGCATTTACTGCAGGTTCGAA
>JANHFK010003363.1:62300-72949 GCA_036250565.1 Sibynophis collaris | reverse complement strand
GAAGGCTGAGTCAACCTTGAGCCTGGTGAGATTCGAACCTGCAGTAATTGCAGGCAGCTGGTGTTACTAACAGGGTGCTTTAGACCGCTGTACTACCAAGGCAAGTGTAGAGGGTTTATGTTTTTTTAAACTTTACCATGAGTAGCATAGTTCATTTTGAATTTTAAGTATTTGCAGCTGAAACTCTTCTTTCAAAGAGTAGTTGCTTGTTACAGAGATACAGGCTGCATGATGGCTAGGAAGGTAAAGTTGACCCTACGGCAATATGCTATGGAGCTTCTGAAATAACACTTAAGCCTAAATTGGTGGTTGGGCAAAAAACACACTTTTAACAACCTGGCTTGCAATTTCTCCTTTCTTGTCTATTTCATACTGTTTCATACCAGTCACACTAAAATAAGCTAACATGGCTTCCTCATTTGTCACAGGGCTTCCCACCTCGGCTACCAGCACAGTATATTGGAGACTCAAATATTGCTTCCTCTTCTGTGGCTTCTGCTTGCCTTCCTTCTGCAGTATTGTCCCCTCCTTTACCCACAGAAGCATTGGCTCAGCCAAGCTATCTTGCTGCGGTAGGGCAGCCTTACTTGGAACAGAGTGTTTTAGTTTCTTTGGGCAGTCTAGGAGGACAGGTTCAAGTGCCCCAGTCTGCTTCCAGCCAGCAGACAGCATTAGAGGTAAATGGATGAACTGCATGTTGTTGGGAATGTGCTTTAGAAATGGAATTTCAGAGCATCAGTTATAGAGCCGGTCCCGTTTTCAGATTCCAGCTAATATTGTATGTTAACTTTCAAATGAATTTCTCTTACAGCAGAATGTGATGCCAATGTGGAAACCTTGTTGCCCCTGGCTGTGCTGTTGGGAAGTGAGTGGGCCTCCCAGATGCAAATTACTTGCTAGTACTTCTCTCCTGGCTAGTAATGCCCTTTAAATAAGATACAGATTCTCACTAGTATGTGGGGAAAAAGACTTTCCTCAGAACTCTTCTCTGCAGCCTTGTTATTACTGGAAGAGATTTGAATTACCCCTGCATTCTTCATTGGCTTTTCTGTTGCACATTCTGCTAGTAAGATTTCTGGTTGCATGGCAAGCTTTGATGTCACATTAACCTCATGGTTGACTTCTTGAATTTGCACGAGAAACCCTCTGAAAGTTAACAGTTTGGATTCACTTAGATGCTTTAAAAGATGTAGAGAGAGTGCTTTTCAAAAGCTTCTAGTTGCATAGATGATTAGACTATGATATCAGATTAAAAGAAAGAGTTTAAGAAGGTGCTTGAATGTTAAGCTTTCTCATTGCAGGGTACAACTCCTGGAATCACACAGATTGCACCTCCAGAGCCTCAGCCTTCAATACAGCAGCAACCTTCACAATCAACTCCATTAGTTTCTTCAATAGACAGGTAAATAGTAAGCTACTGCTTTTGGAAGACAGTTGTGATAGCAAAGAATCTGATTTTTTTATTGTCAGAGATGAGAATGTTTTTAGTTAATTTTGCATATAAACGAAAACTATGTTTTTCAAACTGGAATAAATTTTCCGAGATATTTAGAGCATGGAAGAGCCCAATATATTCAGCATAATCACCTAATAGTAACTTTCCTGTTGCTCTTGAAGAAGATGAATCTTTCTTAAAGTAGATGAATAGTACAATAGAAAACTGCATAGTATTTATAATTTATTGGGCTGTTGTAGATATATTCATTTTGGTGCTTTGCTATTCTGTTCTTTAAACAAAACTCCCATCTCCTGAGTTTTCGTCCTAGTCCTGGAACAAAACATTCTGATTTTGTTCTGAGCAAAAAACAAAATTAGGCTGTTCCAGACTGTTCTAAGTGTCCTCGTTGGTTTGTTAATTTCTGAGTCATGATTAGCTTGAGGGTTTGTTTTTTTCCCCTTTTAAAATATGCTTCCAAGTTGACATTGCAGGTATTAGTTGTGTCCCTAATGCTCTTGACTAGGACTGATGGAGCAAGGAGGAAAGGTGGTTGGAGAAAATGGCAGTTGTAAAAATCACATGTTTAGGCTCAGAAGAAACACTGCCAATAATGTTGAGGTTACAAAATCTAAGTTACTCAAAATAGTTTCTTTATTGAATGAAAACAAATATAATGTGTCTCAGGATAGTTTAGCAAGGTATTTGGCTACTTATCAATATTGCTCAACAAAGCAAAAAGCAACAGCAAACCAAAAGCAACATACTCTTTGCATGAGCCCTCGACAACAGTGCTGTGTTAAAGCTCAGTAATAAAGAAGCTCAGTAATAAAGAAACTTCTCTCACACACATTCTGGTAAGAGAGATGTTCCTGAGGATGGGCTCCAGCATGAGTCTGAAAGCTCAGAAGGCTAAACCTCTGGTCCCAGTGACCGACCCAGATTGGATCCAGCTTCTTTATTACTGAGCTTTAGCACAACATTGTTGTCGAGAGCTCATGCTAAATGCAAAGAGTATGTTGCTTTTGGTTTGCTGTTGCTTTTTCCTTTGTTGAGCAATATTGGTAAGTAGCCAAATACCTTCACTTGTGCTTTAAGGAGCCAGCACTGAAGCTTAGCACCCAGAGAAGGATCTATTTTCCTGCTATTGGAATCCATAGTTGTATTATATAATAAATTATACTATATGATGTTCTGTGTTGGACTATTGTAGTTATAGATTGCAAAAACAGAGTTTAAGATGTTGCTTTTATTGTTTGCTGTGGGAGTTTTAAAAAGCAATAATAGCAGAGTCACATATGTAAGATTTAATCATTAATAGATAAATAACAGTATTTTTGATCTCTGCCAGATTTCTGTTGATCGGGTTATTGATGACAGTCAGTCTAACATATGGCTAAATTGTGAACCCAGAATAAAAAGAGAAAGAAAGCTTGTTTACAGTTCTCGTTATTCCTTTTGGTTAAATATTCGGAACATTTTGTGTTTTATTCAGTATGAAACACAAAACTCTCAATGCATTTTTCCCCCACCCCCAAATATAAATAGTTATATATATAATAATAGAATTTTTCTATTAGTATCTATTTAGTAGAATTTGGCTACTTGCCTTAATGAGAATGACATGGCCTGTTAAAATTAAAATCTTTTAAAAAGTTGTAAATGTTATTGATCTTTTAAAATGTTATAAGTAACATTGCTTAGAAAGCATTATATATTAATTTATAATATTATATGTGAACTATATATTGCTATTGTTCAAACAACATTATTTTAGAAGAGGATGCTTAAATACTCAATATGCTTGAATAAAGAAAAAGAATGACCCCACCATAACTACCTAAAACAAAGAAAAGAACTGTAAAAGCAATTTTGTTTGTGAAATGGGAAGTATTGCTAACATTATTATTTTTTTCTTTTCTTTTTTTCTTTTTTAGTGCTCATTCAGATGTTGCCTCAGGCTTAAGTGATTGCAATGAAAATGTTTCAGCATCTAGTGGTAGACATGAAGGGAGGACTACAAAGCGGCATTATCGTAAATCAGTACGCAGCCGTTCTCGTCATGAGAAATCTACACGTCCCAAACTGAGAATTCTTAATGTGAGTTACCTGTGTGTCTAATATGTATTGTACGGATTGAAATATGGCACTAAGTAGTTTGGGATTACTCTGTCAAAGAAGCTGGTTCCCACCAAGATAGAAATCAAAAGTCCACTTTTTCCAAGGGGGTAGAGGAGGGTGAGATTTAAAGATATCCTATTAATATATTTTATGACTTATTGTAAGATTTACAAATATATACAATTACAGTAGTGCTGTTGATGTTACTGCTATCATTGTAAAATGATTAGTGAAAGCTAATTATTTGTCACTGTGTGGGCAGATTTTCCCTTAATGGTTGCGCAATTAATGTGTGCATGAACTTTGTCTTAGCCCTTAAGCCTAAATCTCCTGTAGGCTTCTTGTTGCGTTAGAGTGTTCTTTTTCTTTTTCTCAATGCACTTTAGACTGGTGAGTCTGCTTCTCTCCTGCACATTACTTTCTGAGCTAGAAAGAGGAATCGTGTCCATCTAGATGACTACTGCACATCACTGGTTAATAAATACTGTGCTAGATAACTGAGCTCGGCATATCTGTAGTTGATCTTCTGTATTGAATTTGCATTTTGAAAATCATTTTATTTTTCTAGGTTTCAAATAAAGGTGATCGGGTTGTGGAATGTCAGCTAGAAACACACAACAGAAAAATGGTTACTTTCAAATTTGACTTGGATGGTGACAATCCAGAGGAAATAGCTTCTATAATGGTAAAACAGCTCATATGAGGACTTAGTTTACTGTTAGCAGCATTAGTTTTAGTAACCTACCCTTATCAGATTTCTGTCTCCAAAATTTTAATTTTGGTACATTTTCCTCCTAAAATCTGTACTGCTGAGTCTATTGCAGTTTCTACCTTCTGTTGAACAGTCAGCTTTTTTTATATGAAAATGGTTAAATCAAAATTCGGATGCAGGGATTATTGCCTTTTTTTCTAAACTACCTTTTATTTGGCAAACAGCTGCTTTAGCAGCTACTGTTTGAAATTCTGAAATCAGATGGTTACTGAGTAGCTTTATATTTAGTGACAAATTTCCCCCTGTCATTACTAGTGTTTGTTTGCAAAAAGATATAGCAACATTTATAATAAATATTTAATATGTTTGTATTGCTTTTCTTTTCTTTTTTAACTTGTTAATCCTTAAAGGAGAAGAAATTAAAATAGTGATTTATAATAAGCAATGAAAAGTGACAAGTGAGGAGCTCTATGCCAAATATAGACATATCTGGTTCTAGGGCTGCCGCTGAGCTGCAAAAATCCACGTGATCACAAATGGGTAGCAAAATGATACAGAAAACTGTTGCCAACTCAAGACAGTAGTTGTCTGGATGTTTACTGTCCAGAATTATAGTTCTATTAATACTCAATTCAACTAACATTTGTACATTTAAAAATCACTTGCCATTTTTTGGCTAGAAGATAGATGAAGAAAGTCTGTTTTGTTTCCTAGAATGCTGTAATGCATCTTTTACAGGTTTTCAAGGAAGTCTTGCTATTTGCTAAAGAGAATCATCCTGTAGCAATTCTGTAATTACTGTAATTCCAATTTTATATGCAGGTGCAAAATGAATTCATATTAGCAATAGAGAGAGATTCGTTTGTTGAGCAGGTTCGAGATATTATAGAAAAGGCAGATGAAATGCTCAATGAAGATCCCAGTATGGAGGCAGAAGGCGATCAAAGTATGGATGGTATTCAGAACCAGGTATGGTTGATTTTGATATCCTTAACATTTATCTTAAATTGTTTATTTCCCATTTATTCTTTTCATTTTTGCTAAGCAATCGTGGCAAAAGGTATTTATAATCTGAAATTGAACCATCATATGAATAATTGTGGGTCTCTGTTTTCTCTCCCAGCAGTATTGTCCATTTTATATCCCTTTATTGTAGGTTTTATTTCCTTCCCTTCCTTAAGGTCCTTTGCTTAGTTTCCACAGGCAGGAATATGGGCATAAGTAAGTTCAGTGGCAAATAGCCTCTAGTTTAGAAGTGTGTAGACTTCAAGTCTCAGAATTTCCAGCTACATTTTAAATTTCTGAAGGGTGAAAAACACTGACTTAAGAAGACATAACACAGAAAGGGAATTTTTGAGGAAGAAAGAACTACAGGTTTAGTCCATTTTAAGGTTAAATAATGTGTCTTAACGTGCCCATCTGCAAGTAATTAAGGGGAAAGAGAAATGTGATGGAACCTTTCCAGTCTTTTAGCAAAGATGATAGAATGTCCCTTCCTCCATCTCCATTTTCTATTGCTGCAACTTACTGAGTGGCCATTTCCTTTTATTTACTGTCTGTGTTGCAAACCGAAAAGGCAAATTAAGTGTCTAGGGAGGTCAGTGAGGAAACTAAAGTTGCTTTGAAAATTGAAACATTTGAGAAATGTTTTTCTTACGTCAAACTTTCAATGATTAGATGATTTTAGTATTTGTTTAAATGAATAATTTTCACCTGCATTAGAGTTATCCAGAACAGCAAGCTGGGTGGTATATAGATTTAATAAATGAATCTAAAGATATAGTTTTCATAGTTTTAACAACACTTAAAAGCAAGTTACCAAAATATCAGCTAAATTAATTAAAATATTTACAATTGAACCTATGTGCATTTCAGTGAGCAGAGTTTCAGTTCTGGGGTAACATATATTATAAGTAGCTGGAATATGGAGAGTCAGTTTAGTGTAGTGGATAATTTGTTATAAGTTTTAGTTCTTCTTTAGGCATGAAGGTCAGCTGTCTTTGGGCCAGTCACTTTCTTTCAGCCCAACCTACTTCCCAGGCTGTTGTTGTAGGGAAAATTGGAGGTAGGAGCATTATGTACACCACCTTGAATCAAACAGAGAATGGTGAGATAGAAATCAAATGCACACACACACACACACACTTTAGCCTAACTAATTAATTGTTATGATTATAATTCAGAGATTTTCCTTCGTTACAGAAATTGGATGGAGACTTCAAGCAACCGGATCCTGTTTCTTCCATGCCACAAAAAATAGGCAAGTAACATTAAATTCTGCTATGATTTGGCATTGGTGATTTTGATTTTGGATACTGTAAGGTTTCAACCACCTATTTCATTTCAGTTAGTCCTTGCTTACTGCCCCCTTATTTAGCAACCGTTTGAGGTTGCAACGAGTGGTACTTACAGCCAGTCCTCAAAATTCCTGCTGTTCCAGCACATGGTTATGATTTGTGATCTTCCTGGCCAGCTTCCCACAATCAAAACCAATGGGAAGCTGGCAGGGTATGTCACTCCGGTAAGCTTCCATGGCCCCACTGTGCTCCGTGGCACCACAACCTGTTTCTGCTGGCTCCCCAGTTTGTGCATGGACTGCCTCAAACCCCCCTTCTCCTTGATACTCCCTCATAGCATCCACCACCTCCTGCTTAATGACCTACGTGTCACCGGGTTACAGTGATGATTAGGACTGCCAAGATTGTCATCACTTAGTGGCGCAATCACAGGATGTCATGTTTTATGACTGCATCGCTTAGCAGTGACAATCCTAGTCCCAATTTGTCATCGTACATGAGGACTACATGTATTGCGTTGAATTAGAAATTGGATTGCATGTAATTGCACAGCTATAACCAATTTCTTTCTTTCTTGTTCTTTTAGGTGTACCTCCTAATTCATTTACTCAGGTAGTCCACTCTGCTGGAAGAAGATTTATTGTCAGTCCTGTACCAGAAAGTAGATTGCGGGAACAGAAATTTTTCACTTCCATTCCATCAGAATATGAGCTTTTTGATTCAGGTAGTTAAATAGCATTCCTACACAAAATGTTTGTTCGTACTGCTTTCTGGCGTAGGCTTGGTTTAATTGGGCTTCTTTTAATCAAAAATGGTGTAAGTTACTTTGACCTAAACATCCACCTTTCACCAGATATACATATCTAGAGCTTGAGAGCATCTTCAAAGATTCTTTTTATATGACTATTGACATGTGATGTGCCATTTTTACCTATATTAGGCTTTTAATCTTTCTTGTCTAAAGCTAACCTGAACAATTTTGTTTATCTCTTCATGATATCACATGACATTTTAAAATTGAAAACAATCAACATGAGATCATAGGAAAGATTTAAAATATTAACTATCTCATGAGTTTTCAGCTGTTTTCCAAGTTTTAAAAACATGGGCCAACTGGTAATAAATAGTATTTAGTGGTTTTGTTAATGTCACATGCTCCTGCTTTAGGCTATATTTGCTTTCTGTGTCTACACACACACACGCATACGTGTTCTGTTGTAGGGAAAATTGGAGGTAGAATTTGATTAATTTATCGTAAGCTATTGTACTGATTTGTTAGGAAGACGGCACATTGGTTAATGACCACTTGTTCAGCAACTGTTTGAATTTATGAGTGGTCTTTGAAGTTCCATCTGTGGCAACACTCCAATGGTCATGTGATCATACTCTGGGGCAGGGGTATCAAACTCGCAACATCACATGACATGTCACGACTTTTTCCCATTCACTAAACCAAGTGTGGGCGTGGCCAGTACATGATGCATCCGGCCCAGGGGCCACGAGTTTGACAGCCCTGCTCTGGAGGGTCGGCAACCTACCTGGATTTTTAACCATTGCAGTGCCTGTGTCTCATGATCATAATTTTTGACCTTCCCTGCCAGCTTCTCACAAGCAGAGCCAGTGGAGAAACCAGCTGAAAGTTGGAAGTTGTGGTCCTCTCAAGATCTCACTTAATGATTCGCTATAATTCACTGGACAATGGTAATGGGACTGAAGGGACTGCAGGGACTGCTGTCACTAAGAAGCAGAGTCATACATTGTGCTTTATGACCTCATTGCTTAGTAACAGAAATTCTGGTTCCAAATACCGTTGTTAAATAAGGACTACCTATAGAAGTGCAAACTATGTTAGCAAGCATTTAGCATTACATTCAATGGCCATCGGTTAAGTTTTCCTGAATAGGTTGACTGTGTCTTTTTCTTTCAGTTGCTTCCACATCTCATGGTCCTGGGATGAATCTCTCGCATTCTGCATCATCACTCAGTCTGCAGCAAGCTTTCTCAGATCTCAAGCATATGCAGCACACTGAAGGACCTAGCACAGCTCCCCCCGTTTTTAACCAAGCTGTGCCTCCTTTTCCTACTGTAGCTTCAGGTGCCAATGGGCTGCCATCTACAACTGTAACTGCGTCTGCGTCACTTCCTCCCTCCACTAGTATTTCTTTATCAGCAACTCAGTCCACAGAAACGGGGCTTCCAGCGAGTGAAGACTTGTCAGTCCCAAGCTCTCCACCACCAGTGTTGCCTGGGTCACAGTTAAATAGTGGAGTAGCTTTGAGTGTCAGCACACCTTCATTTTCATCAACAACTGTAGTCCAGGCAGCTTCTGCTACTGGAGAAATTGTTACTAGTATTAGCACGCCTGCTTCTCTGACGTTGCCACAAGCTGCAACAACAGGGCCTAGCGTTACGGTATCAGGTGTTATGGCACCATCAGGGCCATCCCAGCAAGTTGGTAGTGCAGTTTCAACAACATCTCAAACAGTTCCTGTATCTATGGCCCAGAGCATTGTTTCACAGTCTCCTCAGTTGAACGCCAGCACTTCTGTTCCCAGCCTAGCAAAAATGGTAGTGGTTAGTGTTCTGCAGCCAAGATCAGAAAGTGAACAGGCATCAGAAAACCCACAGTTGTGCCATACAGGTGAAGTACCTGTGCATGTTTCTGTACCAATACTCTCTACAGGAGCCTCAGGTACGTCTAGCAGCAGCTCCCAGCAATCTGTGGTACAGCCACTACCCGTCCCACCTACGGTTACCTCATCTAGCTTTGCAACATCGTTGGGTGCAGTCTCTACCCCAGTATTACCCCAGGTCCCTTTGCCTGGTGCCCTACCACCGTCACAGCCAGTAGCTAATATACCTGTTGTCCAGCAGACTTTAATACACGGTCAGCCTCAACCAGCTCCATTACCCAATCAACCTCATACTCATTGTCTAGAAGGGGATATTGACACCCAGCCCAAAGCACCTGGCATAGATGACATAAAAACCCTGGAAGAAAAGCTACGAACCCTCTTCAGTGAGCATGGTGGAATTGGAACAGCTCACCCCTCTGTGTCCCTGGAAACATCTTTAGCAATGGAGGCCACAGCCATTCCTGGCTTACCAAGTACTACTGTTGCACCCACAAAGCCTGTGGCATCCATTACAAGTACCAGTATGCCACCAGCAAGTTTGGTACTTGGTCCAACAGGTCTTCCGGTCATGACACCAGTTGCCACTCCAGGACAAGCAGGCACACCAATTAGTTCTGTCTCAGTGACGTGCTGTCCTGCAACAGCAACAACTAAACCAGGGACGCCTCCTTCAAAACCACCTCTTAACCGGGCATCGGTAAGAAATCCAGTATTTTTATCAAAGTATTTTAAATCACGTCAAATGAAAAGCCTGCTAAATATTTATCTATTTCCTTGTTCAACCTTTATAAGTTTCTTAGCGTTAGTTCATCCGTTTTAGCTGTTTGCTAAATATTATAAATATTCGTGCTTTCTATATTTCTGCTGAGAGAAGCAAAGCAAAAGAGGAATAATAGATACAAAAAATTATGAGTATGAGGTGAAAGGAAGTGGATAGAGAAAATGTTTACCTACTTACCATAATAAATTTTTGGCTCCCTCAATGAAATGGAATGCTAGGGAATTTGATTGGATAAAAGGTATTTCACAATATCACACATATTAAATTATAAATGACCCCAAACACTGTGATACCTAGACAACTTGGATGGCTTTAAACCTAATACATTTATGGAGGGATAAGACTATGGTGACTAAATATCATCATAGCTGTGTACTTTGTAAAGTTATATATCTGCCTCCTCGGCTAATTCACTCTAGTGGTTAAGGCACCAGGCTAGAAACCAGGAAACTTTGAGTTTTAGTCCTGTCTTAGACATGAAAGCCAGCTGGGTGACTTTGGACCAGTCGCTCTCTCTCAGCCCAACTCACCTCACAAGGTGAGTGGGGAATTGTTGTGGGGAAAATAGGATGAGGAAGGTGTATTAAGTATTTTATTTATTTATTTATTTATTTGATTTATATGCCGCCCTTCTCCGAAGACTCAGGGCAGCTTACAATGTGCTAAG
>JANHFK010003363.1:33654-51254 GCA_036250565.1 Sibynophis collaris | reverse complement strand
AAATTTTCTGACAGTGAGAACAATCAACCAATGGAACAGAAGTTGCCTTCAGAAGTTGTGGGAGCTTCCTCAATGGAAGCTTTCAAGAAGAGACTGGACTGCCATTTGTCAGAAATGGTATAAGGTCTGCTTGGACAGGGGATTGGACTAGATGACCTTCTAACTCTGTTAATCTGTATCTAATCAACCAAACTCAAAGAGCACCAAGGACCCTGGAGATACTCTTGGCCTACATTCAAAGCACTCATTGCTGAGTTGAGCTCCTTCAAGTTGTTTCCAGTTCAGCAAGGAAGTGTAAGATGTCATTATTAAAAGAAAAAGCACATTTAAGGCTAGTGATTGCTAGGAGCTGAGAAAGTGAATGAAGCTCAAAACAATGTTAGCTTTGCTCTCCCCAAAAGACTTCTTAAAAGCAAAGAATTTGATGAGGGTATTATTTGTATTGACTGGCAGTTTATCTTAATCCGAGATGGCCTATCATTCCACTGAACAAACCCTACCCCCAGTATTTTCCATATATGAAATTGAAGTTGCAATAATACTTTTTTATATGATATAGTATATTATCTGTAACAACCTCAGAAACAATGGAAAAGGCATTGAAACGGCAAAGCTACTCTTGATTAATTGCTTTTCTATTCACTAGACTAATCTTTTAATCCATTAAAATACTAGCTTTTCCTTTGGGTCTTGCAGTTTAGTTAATTTGTATTTCCCACCCCATTTGGTTACATGCAAGCTTGCAGATTCAGGATGTGGCATGAAAACAGACCTGTGTTATTGCATTTTTCTGTCAGCTGTTCTGAGCAATTTTGGAAATAAGGACACACTTTTTACAGGGAAAAAAAAGAACAAAAACACACATTCATTGTAGAGGGAAGCAGTTATAAGAGCATCACTTGAAGCTAATGTGGTATCCTTAAAAAAATAACAGTCTTTAATTAACCTTCCTATGAGGTAGAGAAAAGATGAAAACAAAAATATTAACACAATTATCCTCAAGTAAAGAATGGTGTTTTAATTAGTTGTTAAAAATGTGAAATAGTACATTTAGAAAAATTAGAAAGTGATTCGAATAGGCAATACAATCTCCAGTAAGTTAAATGTAGTAAGTATGTGAGGGAATTTGAGGAGAGAGAAATTTAAGAAATGAAAGCCAATATTAAGGATTTATTCTATAAAAAAATGAATTAGAAAGTACTAAAGATAACTGGAGCCATTAGAGAAGCAAATGGAGAATGAAACACTTAAGGAGAGCTAAAATATGGCTGGGAAAAATTAATTATTTAGAACATAGAATAATAGAATCGGAAAGGACTTTGGAGGCTTTCTAGTCCAACCTATTGTTCAAGCAGGAGACCCTATATAGCATCAGATAAATGATTGTCCAGTCTCTTTTTGAAACCCTCCAATGATGGAGCAGCCACAACTTCTGAAGCTGTTTCATTGGTTACTATTAGGAAATTTCTCCTTAGTTCTAGGTTGCTTCTCTCCTTGATTAGTTTCCATCCATCGTTTCTTGTCTTGCCTTCTGGTGCTTTAGAAAAATAAGTTGACCCCCTCATCTTTGTAGGAGCCCCTCAAATATTTGAACACTGTTACCATTTCTCCAATAGTCCTTCTTTTCATTAGATTAGACATAACCAATTCCTGCAACTATTTTCATATGTTTTAGCCTCCAGCCCCCTAATCATTTTTCTTGTTCTTCTCTGCATTCTTTCCAGAATCTCAACATCTTTTTTTTTTTTTTATATTGTGGTAACCAGAACTGGATGCAGTATTCCAAACGTGGTCTTACTAAGGCTTTTGTAAAGTGGTACTAGAACTTCACGTGATCATTTATCTTTTACGAAGAAATGAACGTGTGAAGTAAATGCCTCAATCAATTTTTAATATGGAAGATAGCAAGCATTACACTGATGTTTACAAAAGAAGCAGGAAGGGTATAAAAGAAGCCAAAATGAGAGTTCCTATAAAAAAGGCTGGGGGAAAGTCAAGAAGAAAGAAACAAAGAAAAGAAGGAATCCTCATGGTTGAAACATGAAATGTAGTTCATGAAGTATTCAGAACTGAAAAAAACATTCCTGTGATGGCTCTAGAAAACGCAAGACAGTTAACCTCATTTTAGAAATGGGTAGATCAGGAAATGCTTTCGTTGAATTCCATCAGCTTTCCGTGAGAAATAGCATTGGGATTTAGAAAATGGAAATACGCCTCTCAAACAGGCTTTACACTTCAACATTTAATTTTTGATCAGTTTGGTTTTACAACATTTTTTTCTCTCTCTTTGGCCAAAAAGCTCTTGGTGTAGCTCTCCTAACACAGAGAACAGAAAAGATGTTAAATCTAAAAGAAATGCACAGAAGGAAAAAGGGACCTAATGAAGCCCGTGCTAATTCTTAAATAACAGTCAGGCCAGCAGAAGCCAATTGGAATAGATCACAGGTGTCAAACTCGCCGCATCACGATGTCACGTGACGTATCATGACATTAGTTTTTGTCTTCGTGGAGCTGGGGTGGGTGTGGCCTATGTGTGATGCATCCGGCCTGCAGGCTGCCAGTTTGACACCTTTGGAATTGATGAACCTAAATGGAGTTGCTCTGGCCTGTTGGAACATCAAGATTAGCATTTATTTTAAGAAAATAACAGAATTGGAAGGGACTTTGGAGGTCTTCTAGTCCAATCCCTGCTCAAACAGGAAACGCTAATTGGACAAATGGTTGTCCAATCTCTTCTTAAAATCCTGCAGTGTTGCAGCACCCACAGCTTCTGGAGGCAACTCAGAACTGGAGATTCTAGGGAGTGGCCATCCTAACTCTTTTTCTCTGTTTCCTATCCAGCTCTGGATTGTGTTGCCTCTTGTCTCACTCCCCTCCTTAGAATATGTTCCTACCTTCCTGGGAAATTGCCACTTCAGTATAGTCCATCACAACACCTCCGTAGCTGCCATCCTTCATATTTAATTTTCAACTGTAAACCATTAAATTCTCATACCGTGTTTCCCCAAAAATAAGACCCTATCTTACATTTTTTTTGAACCCTGAAATAAGCGCTTGGCCTTATTGCCATGCGCTGAAAAGCCCGATTGGGCTTATTATCAGGGGATGTCTTATTTTGAGGGAAACAGGGTAGTTGTTAAGTAAATCATGTGATCATAAATCTAACTTATCCAATAGGCAATTTTGCGAGCCCCTACCCTAATTTACTATCACATGACAACTGGATGCTGCAACCAATCACAAATGTGAGCCAGTTGCCAAATGCCCCAAATGTGACCATATAACCACAGGGTGCTGCAGCAGTAATAATTTCAAAGACAAGTTGTGAGTAGCTTTTATCAAGACCATCATAACCTCAAACAGTTGTTAAGCAATCAGTCATAAATTGAGGGCTATCTGTGGGTCCTTCAATCTCACTTTCTAGGCCTACGGGTTAGAGATTCACAACTCCTGATCTACGTAGTAAAAATGAGTCATGTCATGTGAAGACAACAACTGTGCTTTGTTAACCTTTTCTAAAAAAATTCCATTCAATTGTCTTGATTCTCAGAGGCTGCATGGAAAGGTCCCTGCAGTTTTTTTGGCAAGGTTTTTTTACCCTGAGAGAAATTGAGTGGACCAAGGTCACCTAGCTGCCTTTGTGCCTAAAGCGGGGCTAGAATTCACAGTCTCCTTATTTCTAGCCTGATGCCTTAACCAGTATTGACTAATCATATGTGAACCCTTGAATGTTCCTTTGCAACTGTAGCCTTCTAACTAGAGGTTGATGGTTTCAACCTTAATTAATAGCTAATGCAAACCCCTATCTGTCATTAGAGATCATGACTGAATTTTAACATGACGTAGTAGGATTAGAAAGCAAAGGCTTCACTATGTTACCAATGCCTTAACTTCTGCTCTCTTTGGCCCTGCACAGGAAACCTGTCTGCTCAGAGTGCCCCTTCAGTTCTACCCCAACAGCAGACCCTGCACCCTCCTGGTAATGTCCCTGAAACAGGACAGAACCATCTGAAGCCATCTCCTTCTAGTGAAAATCTCTATTCAGCTTTTACCAGTGATGGGGCCATTTCTGCGCCAGGCCAAGGTAAACATTGTAGATGAGTATCAGGAATATGGAGTTTCAGTGGGGCTTTATCTGCCTGCATCAGAGGATGACAAGATTCCTAGAGCCTGGCATACCCTGACAAATACAATGTAAGAGAGATGATTGAGAGGTGAGGGTGGAGGAGTAAAACTTAAGGCAGATGGCTGCAAGGAAGGTTTAGCCAAAATAAGATAGATCGACTTGTCCGTCCCACTATACTTGTTTGAAACCTAAGCTTTCTGGAAGACAGTGTACTCTGATCATTGATTCCCCCCTTATAAATAAATGTACAGATTCATTGTATAAATAGATCAGGCATGTGAAATAAGGATGAAATAAGAATGAAATGGTCCGATGTAATAGTCAGGGCTCCTTCCAAACCATATAAAGCAAGTCATTGGAGCATAATGATTTAAACTTTTTTCAAATTGCACAATATTATGCCTTAATGTGCCGTTGCTATAAGATATATATTACTTGTGGCATGCAGTTGGATTAAAATAGTTGTGTTCTGGTATCAGAAACAACATGATAATGGAGACGTGATTATCTGGGGTTGGGGCTAGGGGTGGGGGGAGAAAGGTCCTGGTTTCTTGTGTCTTGTGTAAAGCTCTCAGTTGGTTGAGGTTCTTTCTCCTGTGTCTTGCTAATGCATTTCACCAGTCCAGCCTAGAATTCTCTAACATCTTGTAGTTGTGTTCTATCTCCTGTCCTTGTTCTTCGCCCCTTTTTTCTGTTTTTTGTTTTATCACAGGCTGTGTGAAGTTTAACTGTGCATCTGAGCGGGTGACATTCAAGCCTGGTGGCAGGAGGACCCGATTTCTGAGTACGCCCTGCTTGGCTCTTTGTGTGTAACACCTTTACTCCTTCCTCGTCTTTTTGTTTTTGGCTACTTGGATCTGTTATCACATGCTGTCCATTTACATCTGCCTTCTTGTATCTCTCTGACCTTAGGGCTTGGCTGAGAAGTGTAGCTTGCAGAAAACAGTGTTCTGAAATTGTTACCCTGCTGCTCAGCTAAAAGGTTCTGGTGGTAGTAGTGGTTTCATATGATCCTTCAGGTTACAAGGAGACAACCTTAGAATTCCTTGCCTAGACTTTTAAACTTCTCTGTAGTGTATAGAGAAATAATGGCCAGGGATAAGATAGGCCAGACAGAGAGGTGCTTACCCCTTTCCTAGTGGACATGACAGCTATGCTGAACATGAGAAACTAATTCACACAACTCTGAAGTGAACAGATAGTTGTTCATCTGTCTGGGCTTATTTTTGTCAACTCAGGTAAACCAGCATGCCTCAGGTATGAATATAGCACTGACTGAACACAATAGCAGTTCAGACAGATTATGGGGATATATCTGCCCCAGGAGAAATGGTACAAAGGTTTTTCCATTGATGTGCTTTAGATCAAGAAGATAATTTCCCCTGAACATTATGTAGCCAACTACTCACAGTTCAGCTAGAAACTAGGGAAAACACCTGATCTTTTGCTACCATGATTTACAAAAATCTAGGAAGGCTAGAACTGATCTACAAGCTAGTTTAATTTACAGGTATTATGATCCTATCTTCTCATCATAGGAGTGATGTGTGGACAGATGTTCATGCATGGAATTGGGGCAAAAATATTTCTTGAATTGATTTTAGAGGAAAGTTTCCTCAATCAGTAATTGAATTTTATATGCCTTAGTTTCTGAGCCCCGACGTGGTCTGTTAAATGGTGATTTAGCCAAGACTGGGAAAAAAAGTTATTAAACAATACTAAATTGCAGTAAAATAAAAATTTCAGAAAACAGTAGTTATTTTCAGGATAATTAATAGCAAGGATGTGGCTAATTCACATGTATAATTGCTCTCTGGGATTTTTGTTGGGACTTTTTTGATACATAAAATATTCTGCGAACTCTGAGCCATGTGGTTTGGGGAGCCTAAAAATAAAGGACATTTATAATGCCTTCAGATTGGCATCACTTGATTTCTGCTGTCCCCTAAAACTTAGCAGTGCTTATGGAAGCATGGCTTGGCTTTACTCAATTTTTAACAGGTTTTCTGTTTTCCTGAGGCCTGTCTTTTTGTCAGTAGATTGTATAGGGGAAAAGGTTCTTACTAGCAAATATAAGGCTGATCACCTCTGTTGCAAATAACACGTGTCTTTATACACTTGACATGAAAGTAGAAAAGGTTCAACGGGTTCCTTCTTACTTTGGATGGCACTGACATTCTAAGAAAAATGAAATTGACTAAATTTATTTAATTTTATTTTAGAAAATTTATATTGCCACCTACTCGCTCAAAGTGGCTTTCACACAAATATAAATCAACAATCATTGTATCAGTTACAATAAAAACAGCAAATAGCCCCTGGTGGGTTTATTTGTTGTTACTCCTTTTGAAGTCAATTAAACATAAGTGGAAAGGTTACAATATTGAATTCAGTTCAGATTATCGAAAAACTAATTGAAATTGCCCTATATTATAAAAAAACCACCTCACTGCCATAGTGTACTTGAGAAAATCTAAACAAGTATGTACTTAAATTGATCTATTATAGCTCTTTCTCTACTTGAAAGTTGTCGTGCTGTAAGGCCACTCAAGAATTAAAAGCAGTGTCATCAAGGGATGATAACCTGTTGGGTTTTCCTACTTTCCTACTTTCACCGGGTGCTTTATGCTATTTGCTAATACTGTGTTTCTCACTGTTTCTCTTTAACCAATTGCTTTCTCTTTGTGCTTTAGGGAAGATGGTGAAAAAAGTCTGCCCTTGCAACCAGCTCTGTAGTAATTATTTCATTTTTGGTTACCTCTGAATTCTGATTGCTAAACTATGTTGTTTTGTTCAAGGCCATACATTTTAACCTCCCTGAATCTGTCTTAAACACAGCATCTGTTCTTTATATGCCTTTGTTCCTTCTAATAATACGTATTTCTGCATTACTGCAGAAGTAGACCTAGACACCCTCTTACTACTACAAAGCATAACTTTGATCATCACTTAATGATGTATTTCTTGGAGATTAATCATGAGGCTCTAGCATACATTGGCTCTAATAATTTTCATATCATGGTAGAAGGCACATTCCCTTTTTGGTTGTAATAATTATGTCAAATGGGGTTTCTGCGAGCACTGATTCAGCTGCATATGACCAGTGTGCTATCCATATCTTAAAGGACCACTAGCAAGAAAACAAATGACCTCAGGGTGACCCTATAGCAGGCGTGTCAAACTCAAGGCCCGTGGGGTGCTGAAATCTGGCCCGCGGGGGCAGCCTGAAAATAGCAAAGGACCAGCCCACGGTGCCTCTGGCAGCCAAAACGGGGCGCAGGGGGCCTCAGTGCCCCGTTTAGTTCGGCAAAGTACTGCAAGAACCATCCAGGGCCTTGCATGGGGTTGGGGGGGGCTCACACACACCCCCGCACCCCGCACCCCGTTTTGGCCAGCAGGGTGCTGCAGGAGACATCCGTCCTGTCTGACCCTCTCCCCCCTCCCCCAGCCGGCCGGTGGAGGAGTACTACAATGCTGATCCAGCCCTCCAAGAAATCCAGTTTGACACCCCTGCCCTACAGCATAAGAAAAAGTGTCATTAATAAAGGTACAAGTATTTCTCGCCTTATAACCATTCAGTTAGCAACCATTCAAAGTTACAATGACACCGAAAAAAGTAATTTACAACCGGTCCTTGAGCTCTTACCACCATCACAGCATCCACAAGGTCACACGGTCAAAATGTGGGTGCTTAGCAACTGGCATATATTTACGATGGTTGCAGAGTCCTGGGTTCATGTGATCAATATCTGTGACCTTCCCAGCCAGCTTCAGACCGCAAAGTCAATGAAGGAAACCAGATTCTCTTAATGACCGCCTAATCCATTTAACAACTGCAATGATTCCCTTAATAAACAGGCCAAAAAAGGTTGCAAAATTGGGCAAGACCCACTTAGCAAGCACCTTGTTTAGCAACAGAAATTCTGGTCCCAATTGTCGTAATTTAAGGACTTCCTGTAGATGGAATGAAGCACTTTGGCAGGGTTAAGAAGCAGAGAGATTCAAGATATGGAGTGCAGTGATGTAGCCATGGAGGGAAAGAGCTCCGTTTATTCTTTAAAGATAAGAGCCAAAATAAAATGCTGTAATATTTGCTGTGACTGAGCAAGATTGAGGGGAGGTTGTATTTTTTTTTTATTGCCACTGATCCTCATTCTTGTCAGACTCTTCTTGATGGCTGGTTTAACAGATTAAAAATGGATTACTTTTAACAATTGAGGTCGTTTTTGATATGGTATAAATCCTTCTTATTTAATTATCTTAGAGCGTTTCTAAGGCAATTGGGTGCATGCTGAACAGCCAGTGAAAGAGAAAGTTTAGTCACACCTGAGAATTCACGCCATCAACTTACCCCAATGTCTTGTAGGCACTGTACCTAGCAATGTATCTTTTATGGCCATCAGGAAGGGGCTGAAGAATATCTTCTAGTCCCTGCATGAAACTGATGACAATGCTTTTAGGCATGATGTGAAGGTGATTTTCTTTTCTTCACTATTGTGTGTTACCTGTGTTGGTGTGTGTCTGGCTGTTTATCAATTAGACATGCCTATGCCTCTTATTGTATCAAATATTGTTCCTTTGCATGTTACACAGTAACAGTGATTCAATACTACATTCGTTTCTCTCACCTAGGCAAAGGATTCCTTTGTTTCATTTTCTTGTTTGCATGTGTACCCCCTTCTGTCTGTTCAGTTTGGAGGAGACGGTTACCTCTTATGTCATCTTAGTCACCTTGCTTGCTTGTACAGTATTTCACAGTGCAGTAACACCTTGCCTCACTGTTACCACAAATAAGGACTTTTATTTCTCTATTTGCATTTTTATCGGGTCTAGGGATCCAGAATCCAGTTATTACAGTCTGTAACCTTTAGCTATTAGTTTCTAAGCAACAGGATCCAGTTGCCATAATAATACGATGCCACACAGACACTAAGGTTGTGCAGCAGTTTGGATCTGAAGGCAAAAAGTGCTTAGGGTCACATGGGGCCCTGCCCATAGAACATAGCAATCCCAGGAAAAGATGTTTGGATATGGAATTGCAGGCATATGTAATCCATGCCATTCATTATGATACACACACAGTAACGTCACAGTGTAAACCTGGCCTTTTTTGCTTGTAACCCAACATTGGGTACAAGTGTGAAAGTTGCAGAGTTTAAGCTTCAAACACATTGCCTGTTTTGTCACTTGTCAGTCTTGCCTCCCACTGAAGATGCACATGGCTGCACACGATTGTATCATGGATGCCCCTGCAAGCTCCAAAGCACCTCTTTGTTCTCAGATCCAAAGTGCTGCTCAAATTCTTCATGCCT
Source organism: Sibynophis collaris (assembly GCA_036250565.1). Lineage (NCBI taxonomy): Eukaryota > Metazoa > Chordata > Lepidosauria > Squamata > Sibynophiidae > Sibynophis > Sibynophis collaris. Next base: position 41,816 of record JANHFK010003363.1, on the reverse strand, counting down.
TCCTGACTTTTTAAAATAAAACTTAGATTCCAGTACTTTTTTAAACAGCAGTATTGGGAGAACTTTCATACTGTTCTGTTGTGCTTTGTATTGTAAGAAGTTTTCTTCACATGACTACGGGTTATTTAGGATCAGTATGCTAATTGACTTATACTGCAAATTTTTTCCACATTAGATGTCCTGTACAGACCTATACAGTGACCTTCCTGGGTTCAGATTCTATTTTATAAATTGATGAACATACCTGTTTTGGTTATGGGTGATTTTTTTTTCATAGCACATTGAAGTTCTCAAGACTTGTGTTGAAGTTTTTGCTATTCACCTAACTGTATTACAAGCAATAATACTTTTCCACATCATTTCAGCAGATTTGCCACTGGAAAGCCTTTGGCATATACCCGCGAATATATTTTCTTTATTCTTATGATCTGATTCTAGCAAGTGCCATATTTTTTAATCAAGTAGCTCCTTGTGCCTCTCTTTTTAGATGTATTGAGATCATTCTGTCCCATGGTACGAAGCAAAGGAGTTTGTTTGTCATATCTCATTTTTGGTGTTGGGATGTGAAGTCAGTGGGCTCTTAGTACAATTTTCTTTCATGATTACTGCCAGTAACACAAGTGTTTCTTTCCAGTAATGTGTTCTTGAGGTTTCAGATTGTCCATCTGCAGAACAGAGTGGTTATCCTGATGAATATACAATTTCTTGGTATTGGACTGAGTGGGTAGAGTTGGCAAATGGGTTAACTGAGCATAATAGATGCTTGTGGACAATTGGGAGGAAACTTCCCGACAGCCTGGTTATTAATGCCCAGTGTTAATCCACTTGTCTGTGGAAAACGGCAACTTTGCAGACCACCCACTGATCTGAAAAATAACATACAATTACATAATTAACTTAATAGCAGAAAAACTGCTAGCTGAGCTCTAAAATCCTTCCTTTTCATTATGTCCAAGTAGACTTCATGTGCATGGCTTTTTAAATTCTTGCTCTTATTTTGCATTGTAACTCCTGATGGCCTCCAGGGAATTCTGTTTCCATCAAATTTAAATGATAGCTGCTTTCGTTTTTCTAGGGACCAGCAGTATAAACACTGTTGGAGGTACAGTAAACAGCCAGGCACCCCCGTCTCAGCCCCCTGCCTCTAGTCGGAAAGGAACCTTTACTGATGATCTGCACAAACTAGTGGACAACTGGGCTCGTGACGCTATGAATCTGTCTGGCAAGAAAGGAGGCAAAGGACATAGCAATTATGAGGCAAGTTTGCTTTTTATTCTATTTATAACTGTGACTTTTTAGATTTCTATCAATTTTATATTGGCTGTTGTTTTTTTTACATTGTATTGTGCCATCCACAATTCTCATTGGGGAAGATGGATGGCTATTTAAGTTTGATTGATTGATTTCAATTAATTAATCAAATTTAAATAGCCATCTATCTTCCCCAAAGAGAACTTTGGTCACACAGCAAGAAGAACTAAAGCAGGTGGACCAAGGCAGTCATAGAATGGACCTCACTTGATAAAAAGCGCCCATGAAAGAGACCTAAAACAAGACAGATCTAAGCAAGTATTGTGGGCCCAACTGGCAAAGGGAGCCAGTTGTATTAGTTTGATTATTTATTAAGGAAAATGATCCAAAACTACATATTTGTTTGAGGCAAAAGTACATGAACCTCTAGAATTATCAATTCATTTCATCCATGGGATGATAATTAGGTATGAACATGGGAATCCCTCCTTTATTTAAACAACAGAATTAAAAGTCTGATATTCAGTACAGAAGGATGTAGAAGTGTGTCATGACTGGAAAAGGTTAAAAAACTATTTCCAGAGAGTTTGGATTCCACTAGTCCACTGTCGGGCAGATTGTGTACAAATAAAGGCAATTTGACAGCATTGTTGCCCACCCCCAGAAAAGATCAACCAAGATTGCACCAAGAGCAAAGTATATAATATTCTGAGAGGTCTCAAAGGGTAACATCTAAGGAACCAAAGGCCTCTCTTGCATTTGCAAATGTCAGCGTTTGTGAGAACCACCATCAGGACAGCACTCAACACCAGTGGTGTGCATGGTGGGAGTGCAAGGAAAAAGCCACCACTCTCTAATAAGAACACTGCTGCCAGTCTACATTTTGTGAAAGACGATGAGAATAAGCCAGAAGGCTATTGGAACAAATGTTCCATGAACAGATGAGACCATAATGTAACTTGGCTTGAACGAAAAGTGTTATGTTTGGCGAAAGGCAAACACTGCACTCCAGCATAAGAACATTATCCCATCTGTGAAACACACGAGTGACAAGATTGTGGTTTGGGTCCGCTTTGTTGCTTCTGGACCAGGGCGGCTTGAGAGAAGCGTGAATTCTGAATTCTACTGGCAAATTCTACAGGAAAATGTCAGGGTATCTAGCCATGAAGTGAAACTCAAGTGAAAGTGAGTCACGCAGCAAGAGAGTGAGCCAAACCACACAAGTTGTAGGACCAAAGAATGGTTCAAGTTGAAGAAAGTTCAAAGTTTTGAAATGGCCAAGTCAAAAGTCCTGAACATAATCCTATGGAAATATTGCAGAAAGACCTAAAGCCTGCAGTTCACGCAAGGAAGCCCACCAACATCCCTTAGTTGAAACTGTTCTGTAAAAGAGGAAGAGGCTAAAATTCCTCCAGGCTGATATGCAGGACTGATCAACTGTTAGCAGAAATTGTTTTGTCGCAGTCATTGCTGACCAAGGAGGGCACACCAGTTACGGAAAGCAAAGTTTCATACACTTTTACCACATACAAATATTTCGCTTTGGATCATTTTCCCCAATAAATCAATGAACAAGTATGTTTTCAACTGTGTAATGTGGTTCTTTTTGTGTAATTTTAGGATTTGTACGAATAAACAGATCACATTTAGGTCGTATTTCTGCAGAAATGATGAAAAATTCAAAAGGGTTCACAAACGTTTAAGCGGCACTGTCCAAGTGCCTTAGTTACTTTTCGGATTCATGCTTGGATAGAGTTGATGAAAGAAGTTTGTTTAGCAACTCTCAGATAGCTTGATTTTGGATTGAGTTCCATTGTTTTTGTTTGTTTTAGGGTCCAGGAATGGCAAGGAAGTTCTCCGCACCAAGCCAACTCTGCATCTCGATGACATCCTCTCTTGGTGCTACCCCTATCTCTGCAGCATCAGCTACCTCCCTAGGTCACTTCACCAAGGCCATGTGTCCCCCTCAGCCATTTGGTTATCCAACAGTGCCCTTTGTAGCCCCCTGGAGCGGGACGGGTGGTTCAGCACAGCAGCCTTTAAACCAGTTCCAGCCTGTAGGAACTGCCTCATTACAAAGCTTCAACATCAGCAACTTACAGAAATCTATCAGCAACCCCCCTGGCTCCAATCTGCGGACCACTTAGTGATTCCCAGCCACATTGCTGGGTAGACCTTTGGGCAGGAGTTGGGGCCTGAATTAACTGCTAGGCTCTTTTTGTCCAAAAGGGATGGATGCCCCCCTCTAACCATTGCTCTCTGCACTCAGTAAGTAAAGCCCCCCTTTCGGAAGATGGGGAGAACGTGATCAGGATCCTCTAAGACGGCACATGCTTCCTCTAATTCTTATATGTGGCAGAATGTATAGAGATGGAAATCACCATGCAAGTCAGCAGCCTCTGACCGTAATATCCACGACTTAAGAGGCTGGATCCTATGGGTTGGGAAGAAAGTTGTTAGCCTTCGCATGAATCTTGGTATTCTGTTTGCCTTGTTCTGAAGACCTAAGGCCGGGGGGGAAAGCTGTCCATTTTTCCATCATCTTGTCTATTCTTTCCTTCAAAGCATCACATCACACAGTTCCTGAGCGAGCGAGCGAGCAAACAGATGGACATGCAGAATAGCCCATGCTTTGAGATAAGTCTTTCCTGCTTTCAGGAAAAGACATTAACAGCTTTGACAGCAGCATTAGAGCAATTTAAAATGTTTAGAAGAAAAATAATAATAATTAAAAGTTCCCTGCGGACATGTACTTACCATCAGTTTTGATGTGGAAACACTGTGATATATAAATGTTGTTGGACAACAGTAGTTTAAAAAAAAATGAGTGGAGTATAGAGGGTTAAACAGTCAAAAAAGAAAAAATGGGAAAAAAGCTAGCTATATCCTGATACTTATTGGAGACACTTTAACTTTTTTCCTTTTTATTTTCATTGTATTAGATAAATGTGAATGTATAATTGTATAAATTAATGTACTTGAATACTTGTCTGTTCTCCCAGTATGCTTGCTGGATATTTTAGTGCCTTGGACTTTTTATTGCTTCTGCAGTTAGCATCACCTGCCCGGCAGACTTTAGACAGATTGAGGGAAAAGGAGAGAGGGAGGTTATTTTGGACATAGCCACTGAAATACCAAAGGCCTAAAACATTGGATGCTTATACTGTAACAGTGTCTAGAGTAGGTGTTGGAGGGGAGCTACTGCAGCTGTACGTTGAAAAGGTAAAAGTTATAGAGAGATGGGGGGAAACCAGCAATGGATATTGGTTGGAGGGTACAGAAATGATGACATGTTGTGTAACCAGAGTAAAGCTGGGCTGAATGTGAAGAGAGAGAGGTGTGAGGGGAGGGAAAGGAGAAAGGCTTGTCTGAAAGGACGGCTCCTAAGGGCAGGCTTGACTGAAAGCTACAAAGGGTTTTAGGAGGGTCAACATGTGTCCAGAAACTGGAGTTTAGGACTCTGGGGAGCGTGAAAGTCTCCTGGGGTTTGCTCTTCGTTGTCTTTAATTCTACCTAGGAAGGGCAGAAACAGATATTCCATGTTGCGGGTTTCATTGCCAAGGACAGATACACTTGAAACACTCAGAATCAAAAATAACTTTGTTTTTGTTAAACGTCTAAAGGACTTAAAACTTGGTACCAAGACTGTAACTGTGTTGCCTTCTTGTAGGTGTGCTGGATCGCCTACTTTCCACTCAAAACTCGGTTTCTAACTCGACATACAAGGTTCTCTATTCAAATGACATACTGCAACCAACTAGTATTACTCTGTATTGCTGCAGCAGGCTGTGAAGGGTCAAAGTACTTCTATTTTGTATTTGGGAGTAGCTTTACTGCTGGTCTAAAAGTTTGTATACTAAGTAAAAAAAAAAAATGTCTCCCCTTTCCTCCCCCCCCCCAAAAAAAGTTCCTTTAAGGTTAGCAGGGAATTTGTTATTTCTGTACTTGTTCACGCTACCCTCAAACATATGCACAGGTTTGTCTTTCCATCCCTTTGTCTCAAGTTGAAGTTTAGAGTGGCTTTTGTCAGGAAGGGAGGCCTCGGCATGGTGGCTGGAAAGCGAAAGGCGGGGCGTCTGTAAGGTAGCTGGGCTCCTTCCCGACTTTAAAGTCCCCATTGTGACGGACTATATGGGGAAGCTGTGGCTCCCTTCTGTTAATGGAGAAGCTTTTACTTTCGGAGTTTGTGGCCCATTCTTCAAAACAAGAAATGAATTAATATGCAGAAAGTATAAAGAATCAGTGATGAAAGGTGCCACTTCATGGTTAGAATGGTCAGCTGAGTGTTGCACGAGGATGGTTATTTTGGTTTAATATGTTTGAGGTTGGGTTTTTCACTTAGTTATGCAAATACTGGTTTTATTTACCATTGATTTCCCTCCTGTGGATTAAATAACTGAGGTCTAGAAGAATTAACTAATGCTACTGAACTGTTAAATTATTTTGTGTTAATATTACACTTTTGAGTACCTTTTTTTTCCACAAGATCTGTTTCTGAATTACAGATGTTTTCTTTACATTATTTAACAATGTACACTGTAAAAATAAAATAAAAGAAATTCAAACCTTGGGCTTCCCTGGCCGTAGTTAATGGTATGTTTTGCACTAAATCCAGGCATTGCGCTTCCTGTACAATTGCGCTTTGTGCTGCCGTTTGTTACCTTCTTTGTAGATATTTAATGAAATCATTCAAATAAACCAAACCTGCTTTTGTTGAGCTGTGGTATTTCATTTTCAGTTGGCATTTGCTTCTTTCAGTGCCCTGAAGCTTAAGTGTCAAGTGAGCCCCTGCTGCCGTCAGGAACAGTTTACAAACCAGATGGTTCCTCCATTCTGAAGCCAGGGCTGCAATCTCTGGCCGGAAACCCATCTGGATAAGGCCAAGATGAAGAATGCTACGGAGTAGTTATTTGAACTCAGAGAAGAACCCAGTCTCCAACCGATGGTCATACTATTACTTGAAAGGCTTAGCTATATTGATGAGGGTTCTTTGATTTTTCTTTAATTTTGTTTTTGGAGACTTCAACAGGCATTATGAACTTTGAAATCGATGATGTACGTGGAAGGACTGGGAAGTTGCATTAGGAAATTCATCATGACTTAAACTCTCATGGTTGGGAAACAAAAATAGATACCTGAAAGATACGTATGTGTGCCAGATCATGCATTGCCAAGTTGAATTCACTTGTCAAGTCTGTTCATGAAGATTCAGTGAACGGGAGGAAATGATTTCAAAGATTGAAGTTTTTAATTTTGAAGTGTAATAACTGGCAGAGACACATCAGTTAAAAACAAAAATAATTCTTCCCCATTTTGTCTTGCCCATGTTTGCAACGCCCTTGAAATTCTCATTCATTCCCTCCACGTGAAGTTCATGGTCATTCAAGATCTAAACATCCTTGCACTTTTTTTTAAAGCTTTATTACAGAATATTTATGTCATAACAAAGAAGATTCTTCCTTTTTTAAACCTATCTTATGGAAGTAGTTGTAGAGCCTCCTTTGGAACATAGTCTCTGATTCTAAAACGTAACTTCACATCGAAGTGTGAAATAAGGAACCCTGTGTTGATACTAGACAATAGAAGAGCAGACCTTAAAATTGGAGTATTCAATCAGTTATTGAAAGGCTTTCTAATTTGCACTGTATCTTTGATTTATGGTATTTAACATGGTACTTTTTTATCTTTATGATTTACATGAACTAGTTTGCACTCTAGTAAACTAGTCTTAAGAGACTCTAGCAGAACAGAAGCTGCTATACCTCTAGGAAAAAAGGGTTTGATCACTGTGATTTCATAAATCTACCGCTATATGGGAAATTTATGTAGAACTTTGAAAGCTACTTGCAATACAGGAAAAGGACAAATGGAATAAGAACATGGAGCTTTGTGCTTGAATCGGTTAGAACTGAATAAACTGTTACACAACGGTGGGATTCAAACATTTTTACTACCGGTTCTGTGGGCGTGGCTTGGTGGGCATAGCAAGGGAAGGATACTATAAAATCTCCATTCCCACCCCACTCCAGGGGAAAGTTACTGCAAAATCCCCATTCCCTCCCGATCAGCTGGGACTCAGGAGGCAGAGAATAGATGTGGGCGGTTCCAGTCAGAGGTGGCATTTACCGATTCTCCGAACTACTCAAAATTTCCGCTACCAGTTCACCAGAACCTGCTGAATGTCACCTCTGGCTGCAGCCTTCCCCTGTATTTCATCAAAACCCTATTCCATTAAGACTGTAACTAAACGTTGATTCAAAGCTTAAGCATCAGATTTTTTTTCTGCCCACCCCCATTTTAAAAATATTTTTCATCTCGTCCAAGAAAAAAAATTCAAGAGGCTTTGAAAGTTTGCACTATATTTTATGAACTTGTTTTGCCTATGCAAAACAGATTTGCTGATGGCATTTTATAAAGTGGTAGCAATAGATTCTGAGCTTGTTCAAACAAGCAGGGTGTTGAATTTTAACAAATATGTCTCTTCTTAAGGTAGCACAACAAAATTCTGTAAGGCTTTACTCTATTTTTTTAAATTCAATTTTAGAAGGTCCTGCTTTAGCTTTCAAAAACACTATTGCATGCGTAACACTGACCTCCTTATAAAAATGAGAATCCCCCGATAAATTGAGAACCAAGATACGTACTATGTGTTCTCCGAAAGATAGCTGGGAGAATCCTGTTATTCTATGAAATAGACATATATTATACTGGATATCCTCAAAACAGTGTTCATGCCAGAGGTGAAATCCAGCTGACAGGCTCTGGAGAACCAGTAGCAGATATTTTGAGTAGTTTGGAGAACTGGCAAATACCACCTCTGGCTGCCCCAGAGCTGGGTGGGAATGGAGATTTTGCAATATCCTTCCCCCAGGAGTGGGGAGGGAATGGGGATTTTGCAGTATCCTTCTCCT
>JANHFK010003360.1:61426-75141 GCA_036250565.1 Sibynophis collaris | reverse complement strand
CATTTTGTGCTTCTCCATTTTGTGCTGTGTTTGTACTTGCTATTTCTCTTCTCTACAATGTGGAAAAACCTACAAGGGTATTGCATTTTGTGTTACTGGGGATATTTTTATGTCCTGGCTTTTAATTGGCCTGCTATCAAATGCAGTCATGGCATCCCATTAGCTGAGATATCAGGTTTAGCAAGTTGTCTGAATTCTCCCCGTATGTAGAATATACAGTATCTGTGCATTAGGAATGTGCAAAAGAGAAATCCGGATGATATCTATTTACCTATCTTCCTCGGCTTAATCAGTAAAATAACACGGCTGTATAGAACATGCGGGCAACACAGCTGCTTGAGAAAAGGCAAAGCCTGATTTAAAATCTTCCCGACATGTGCTACATTCATGCTGCTACATACTTCAAAGCACCTCTGGGAAATTCAGGAGTCCAGACATATTAGCATGCAGGGCTTCAAATTTAGGTACCAATAGGCCTTGATTCTTGGATTTCTTTATTCTGTCTTCTGACAAAGATCAGTGGAATTGGGAGGCAGAGGGGAGAAAGACCTAAAATACTTTTGTGAAACATGATGTGTGTGTATGTATATGTGTAAGTGGATAGTATAAAAATGTGCATGTATTATTCACTGATTTATTTACATTTCTACTTCTTTTAGGTTTCTATATCTTTTCCTCTCTCAGGAGACAAGAGTCATTTTCTTTTTCTTTTCTTTTTTTTTGATTAAAACAGCTACTTTATATATTTAAGTAAATATAAATACTTATAGAATTCACCATAACAGAAGTTAAAAAATTCACATTCTTTCCCACCAACTTGGAACCAATGTACCTTCCCCCTAGACAGATAAATCTTTTCAGAATGCTATATTTGAATTGCATCTAGGGCTAAACAATTTCTTGGATAGGTGATAAAGCAAGCTTTTTTTGCACCTGTTGTTTGCTTATACAAAACCATTTTTTCACATAAAAAGAAATGTGATTATATTTAGTGAACATGCACTAGCAAGCTATATATTTCGTACATTACACCAAAAATACTGAACAAAACCGAATAAGCATGATACATCTTACCCATCCCAACCCCAACCCAGCTTGGACTTAACTGTCATGGCACAAACTGGTAAAATAATTCAGGAACCTTTTTTTCCCTGTATGTTCATCAGATCTTTCAAATTAGTAGGCATAGTCTCAGTTTTAAATTGCAGTTACTGATTTTTTAACTTTTACATTAGATCATAATTTTTAGACCAACAACCAAAAGTTGGTAAATATTGAAGTAAATCCCCTACAAGTCCACACTTTTCTGTAACATTTCTTTTCTTAGCATATTCAAAACTCAGAGTATTGGGGAACATTTCAGTGAAAAGGAGGTTTTTTTTTACATCATCAGACATACAGAAGGATAAGTCTTCTACTATGTCATGGATGATAACTGATTAATGGAAATTTGGATGCTACAATATGTAAGTATAGTTTTGATCCTATCAAAATTAAAGATAATTACAATCCACATTGCATTTACTTATACCACACGTGTATAGTTGACATGGGAAAGTTTCTTTGAAGAAATTTGTCAACATTTCCATCATTGATTACCATTTTTAAGTAGAATCAATACAAATCAGTACATTTGCCCCCCTTTTTTCTCAGAATGTTAATATGATTGTAGCATCATTAGCTCTTCAGGAACTCTGATTAATAAAATTTGGAACTTCTTGTCTCAGAAATGTATGCTCATTCTGTAAAGTCTTTTCCCAGAGCTAGTTCTATGTCACTCTTTAAACTGCAATTAAGCGATGCAACAGTATTACAGTTAGTGCTCTCTTACCTATAATGTGAAGTTGGAAAGAATAATTTATCTTTAATATGATGAAAACAGGAAAAGGAGTAGCTTGCATTCCCATGGACACTGGGAATGAAGACAGTGTTGTATATGGGGTGGCTTATTTATTTACAAAGCAGAATGACATTACAGGACATTGCATAAGAATTCAGGTACCGCTGTGAACAATCTATCTTTTCTTCCAGCCCCAGTTATTTCTTTAGCATCTGAATTAGTTGTTAGCAGACCTATTCTTAGTCATATATAACGTAACAGAATTATCGCATCTCTTGTTCCTTTGTCAATGTACATCAAGGTGCTAGTGAGTCTGCTCATCCAAATCCTTCCAATATTCCATGTTCCAAAAATTTTGCTGCCACTAACTTCATGCACATGAACCAAGAGCCACCAAATCAAAAGAACACATACGACAGTAACAATGGAATGTTCTGATTATTCAGTTCTTCAGAAAGAAAAATATAAGTTAAATATCACATAAAATACTGTCTAAAGACACTTATTGGGGAGTCCAAGTCTATGTGCAGTTGTCCATGATGCAGAGGATGGTACTTCAACTTAAAGCAAAGATATAAAAGCAATTATTGTTCCAACTCAAAGCCTTTTTATAAGGCTTATTTGTGTTCCTTTGTTGGTGCATAATAGAGCTCCATCGGCTTATTTACTTTCCAGTACTTTTCACTGACCAACTCCAAGGAAAAAGAACCGTTTAATACCTAGAATGGGAGACAAAAATAGGGCCAAAGTTAAAAATAGAAAAGTGTTATTGCCATCTGAAAATGAGTAACAAAAAAACAACCACCAATAACTAGAAAATTACCAAACACTGACAAATCACAGTTGGTCAACAACATTCACTCCTGTCTATGAATAATCTAATATAAACCAGATATTCTCCATCTCGTTGAGGCAGCATCCAGAACGGGTAGCACTCGTCTATTCAGCTGAAGGACTGAGTCTGTCAAATCGTTCAGTTCCGCCTCCTTCCTTATGCATGCTTCGCCTTTTAACTCAGTCCTTCAGTTTGGACAGACGTGTGGAAGGCTGCTTCTTAAATTCATTGTAGTTTGTGATAGGAAATTTCATAGAGTATAAATTGAGTGTAATTGATTCGTGAGTATTATACTTGTGTGGTGGTATTTTTTAAAAAAATTGGCTGGTGGCTTCAGCCAAGCGGAAGGGCAATTAGCTCCGTCTTAGCCCTTTTGAAAGGAGATATAAATATAGAAATTCCCTGATGAAGGCTGCTGCTGTCCATTGAGCTGAGGAAGCGTCGGAACCTGAGTGGAATCTAGCGCTCCCAAATTGGTGGATAAACCTTTTAAAAAAAGGAAAAAAAGCTTCGTACTTTAATTTCTCTGATCAGGAGGTTGGAATGGAGGAGTCTAGCGCTCCCGATTGAGAAAATATTCATAAAACTGATAAAAACTGATAAAAAGTATTATAATGTGGACATGCCTTTTGCATCGGTGCTACAATTGTGTACAACTGATATGCCAATAACGGCTATGTTGTCTTCTTCAAATATACCAGGAGAACTGGATAAAGCTCTGAAACCAGAGGATCGTAGATCGGAACTAGCTCTGCAGAGTGTACATATTGTAAACAAAATATTAGCAACAGTGCCATTTTCTACAGATGCCATATTACACGCTGCTAGATTTGCAGCTAAGACAATGGCTTTGGCAGTGGCAGCTAGAAGATTATTATGGCTTATAAATTGGCAGGCAGATGCCCGTCATAAGTGGCGTCTGGCATCAGCTCCATTTCAAGGAGACAAATTGTTTGGGTCCACTTTGGAGCCACTGTTAGTTGAAACTAGGGATAAAAGGGAAATTCTGCCTTCAGCCTATAGGAGAGGTCAAATGCATTTTTCTCCCTTATATCGCAGACAGCCTCATAGAGATTCCGCTATAGGGGCGGGACCTTCTAGAACATCTGTACCTTTTGTTCAAAGATCTAGGGCTCCAATGGACAGACCAGGTAAGGGTCGACCATTCCAAAATAGACGGTCCTTTCGAGGGGGAGGAAGTCGTCCATTCCAGCATCGCCAGTAAGGAGCAGTTGTTTATTCCCATTGGGGGTCATTTAAAGGTGTACGCTGATCAATGGGAGTCAATTACTACAGACAACTGGGTGCGGGCCACAATTAGATTTGCTTTGGCTCTAGAATTTTTGACCACTCCTCCGGAGTTTTTTATATGGTGCCCTATATCTAAGAATGTAGTAAAAAGGGCAAGTATGACTATTGCTATAGATCATCTATTAGACATTAGAGCTATCCAGAAGGTTCCTGAACCTCAAAGATTCTATTCTTTATTATTTCTAGTGCCCAAAACTTCGGGGGATTGGAGACCAATTCTAGAGTTTAAAAGATTGAACCGTTTTATAGTATATATAAGCTGTTTAAGATGCAATCTCTTTTTTCTATATTAGCTGGTGTACGACGGGGTAACTTCCTCACTTCAATTGACTTAACTGATGCGAATATGCATATTCCTATTTTGAAACAATATAGGAAATATCTAAGATTTTGTTATGATGGGGTTCATTACCAATATAGAGTATTGCCATTTGGGTTGTCATCAGCACCTGTATATATAAAACACACAACTGTGTTGTGTTGCGACAAACGGAGTCGCTCTTTATATCTTTTCTCCCAGCATCTTTAGGTGCAAGAGTTACTTCTACAACGATTGGATGTTGGTTAAGACTTACCATTGCTAAGTCATATGACATGCAGAATCTACCTCAACCTTCATGGATGATGGCTCATTCTACAAGGAGAGCGGCAACAATGGCGGCATGGGCCACGCAAATATCTTTATTAGAGATTTGTCGGGCGGCAACTTGGACTTCTCTGCCACCATTTATATTGGATAAATTGGATGTCTTTGCTTCGGTGGAAGCGGCATTTGGAAGGAGTGCTCCAGCAGGTTGTACATGTGAAGCTTGGAGATGTTCAGACTATAACCCACCCTGAACGGTCAGAACAGTAGGCTTGGTATGTCCCGTTCTGGATGCTGCCTCAACGAAATGGAGAAGGGGCGTTGGTCTTACCTGATACGCTCCTTCTCAGACTATTGAGGCAGCATCCTGCCCCACTCATTGATAATCTGATATGTATGTAATGATTTGTATAATTTTAGCAGCAATAGATTATAGGTATCAAATTCTATACATTGAGTCTGTTTTAAGGCTTCATCAAAAGGCGGAGCATGCATAAGGAAGGAGGCGGAGCTTAACAATTTGACAGACTCAGTCCTTCAGCTGAATAGACGAATGCAGCCCGTTCCGGATACTGCCTCAACGGTCCAAGAAGGAGTGTATCAGCTAAGACCAACGCCCCTTTCAGTTCCAAAGGAAAACAGCTGCAGAGCAAATGAGGGCGTTATAGTATATTTCCATAAAAAAGGCTATAGATCTTTTAAAATATATCCTTCCCATTGCAAAATAGACCCCAGTGCTTTAGTGAACGGTATATTCGTTTACAGTATGTACGTTTGAAATGTCTGCACTCTACCATCAAGCTCCTTTGTTCAAAGTACAGCAATGTCAAAAGCTACTCCAGCTTTGCAAACTGAAATTAAGAAATATACCAATTCTGACCTTTGAACACTGAATATGACAGAAGAATGAATATCTTTAGATCTTCACATCTATCAACATTTAAATTTGTGGGTTTAAGTAATAACAAAACTTTTATCTGTCTGCATTTTTGTCCAGTATCTTTCATGCTGATACCTTCATCAAGAACACCTTGTCAATCACAATCAGAAAATATTTACATTTCCCCATCAAATATGTTAACAATATCACGGGACATAATCCTGGTTGCTTGTTAAAAACATGGAATAAAATCACAGTAACACAATTGCCTGGTGTAGGAGTTCGTAAGCAGAACATGACAACAGCAATTAATATCACCATCATGAGCTCAGATACAGATGGTTATCGAGGTACGACAAGCCATTTAACGAACATTTGAAGTTACAAGATACCCCTTCCCACAAAAACTACATTCAAAAGTATGACAGGGCAGTGACACTATGGTCATTCACCCTTACTTGGCAGCACCCCGTATTACCCCCCATCCCACCCACCAGAACCCTGCAGCACTTGGGCCTGTTCCCACACACTCATCATGTACCACACTCTCCAGATCTCATGTGGAAGGAGGGCAGGCCATGTATCCCCAGGATGCACAGCAGTGATCCAAATGTGGCCGCCATTTTGTCCCACCTACTTATGGCAATTATAATTACAAGTGGGCAGGACATAATTGTGCATATATTACAGCATCCAGCTCATATTTAATAACACCCTTTTTTATTCAAAGACCTAAACAAACTGAACTCTAAGTGCAGGCCTAGCTCCCAAAATTACTTGCCACTAACAATGCACAATTCTATTCAGTGTATCAAATAGCTCTTTTCAACTAGATCAAGAACAGATGGTTAAGTTTAATTTAGACCACATACCAGTACATTTAAGTTTACACTAGAAGTCTCAAATCCTTTAAGATTGATACAATGTGTATGAGAGGCTAGGTCTAATGTAGTTCTTTTTAAGGGTCATGTAATTTATTTTAAGTACTCAATTGAGTAGCGAATAAATATATCAGACAGCTAGATTCCCTACAATATCCTTTTTATTATATGCTGCAACAATTTGTGAGCTTCACTACAGTGAACACTCATTCTGAAAAAATGAGGGTGTGTGCATGTAGTAGGCCAGTCAGTAGGGAGCTTCAGGCAATAAAGTATGCACACTCTTTTTTACGCACTGTAAAAACAACAATAATTCCCACTGGTTTCCAGGATGTTAGAAGAAGCACACTGTATATTTAAATTGTGTCCAAAATAAAAAGACCTTTCATCCTTCTTATACATCATGTAAGAGATCAAAATCCCAGATATACAAATAGAAGTTTCCTAGCATATTCAATTAGTATGTTTATATGCATTTCCATAGGTGAGCCATGTTCATAAGAGTTTTATGGCATCTGAAAGACTAATCCATTTATTATAATAATCACATAAACTTTTCTACGGTCGACTTTATCAAATGTGTGGAGTCCAGGCAACAAGCAGCTGTTGTAGGAGGTGGAAGGAGAAGGGGGAGTAGCGAGAAGGGAATGGAGAGGTAAAAGAGTGACTATTAACAAAGCAGTAGCTTAATGAGACACAATCTTGCACTGATAAACCAGTGTAAAATCCTGTACTATAAGAAATCTCAGTTTATTTTGAGAGTATTAGCATTAAATCTTTTGGTTCAACTGGTGCAGGATAAAATGCGTCTTTAAAATTGTTTTGTTCAAGAATAACTACTTTGGGCACAGTGACAAGAATATTTTCAGAATCTGAAATTATCCCATTGCCTTTTGTAGTGTTCATGTACCAGTGAATTGCATGCCTCCCCTCTCAAAAAAACCCTCAAATGTTTCTGCTTTGTTAATTGTCAACATCTCTCACAATTCTTCATTTCCTTTCTTCCCCCACCTGACAAGAGTATACATTCTGCCCTTTTTGTCAGGACTGTACTCCTTTCTTCCGTTGAAACAGGACTGTTCTCTGCAAAGGCTTATGAGATAATAAATGGTGAGACTTTAATGTACAACAAAGCACTAGGTTGTTTGCATTATATTTTTGGAAATTCTCCCCACTACATGTTCACCTTTCAAGGTAGGGGATAAATAATTCTGCTAGGATTGTATAAGAAAGTGAGATGAACAGGAGAGGCTCAGAAACAAATCAACAATGGTCTGAAACTAGATTTTCCTCACCTCTTTTTACCAACATATGCACACATGTGCTTTTTTTCCTCTTAGTTCACATTGTAATGCATGCATAAATAGCTATGTTACCACAAGTGAAATTAAACAGAAAAAAAATCATTTTCAAAAATTTTTCACATAGAGGCTTAAACCTGGATATATAGATCATACCTTTTAGACACATTTTAATCAATATCACACATCCTGACAGCATGCCCTATTTGCTCTGCCTCTGTATGTTTAGCCTTGGACATAATGACATTCTAAATAGAATTCAAATTTATTTTGAAACAATGCCTTTTCCCAACTGCATTTTTGCTCAAACAGTTACTCACGGTGAATTGGCCATTAGCTGTAGCAATATAAATTGTGTATTGCTTCTCACTGGCCGTTTCAAGATTCATCTGATTAGACTCTCCTTTGCTTCGAAGTTCTTCTAAGGCTAGCCTCACAGCTAGGTACTTGGACAAGTGATCAACAGTGGCATTGCCTGAGGTCTTAATATACCTGTACAAAAGCAAAGATGGTTTATGTGCCTACAGATTACAAGAAAGACTGACAGATATAGAAAGGCTTGCAAAGAAAACAATCCCACAGATAATAATATAATAATAATATAATAACAGAGTTGGCAGGGAGCTTGGAGGTCTTCTAGTCCAACCCCCTGCTTAGGCAGGAAACCCTACACCACTTCAGACAAAGGATTATCCAACATCTTAAAAAGTTCTAGTGTTGGAGCATTCACAACTTTTGGAGCAAGTTGTTCCACTGATAGTTTTAACTGTCAGGAAATTTCTCCTTAGTTCTAAGTTGCTTCTCTCCTTGATTAGTTTCTATCCATTACTTCTTGTCTTACCCTCAGGTGCTTTGGAGAATAGCTTGACTCCCTCTTCTTTATGGCAGCCCCTGAGATATTGTAACACTGCTATCATGTCTCCCCTGGTCCTTCTTTTCATTAAGCTAGACATAGCCAGTTCCTGCAACTGTTCTTCATATGCTTTAGCCTCCAAACTCTAATCATCTTTGTTGCTCTTCCCTGCACTCTTTCTAGAATCTCAACATATTTTTTACATTGTGGCAACCAAAACTGGATGCAACATTCCAAGTGTGGCCTTACTAAGGCATTATAAACATGATCTTGATTCTATCCCTCTGTTTATGCAGCCTAGAACTGTGTTGTTTTTTTTGGCAGCTGCTGCACACTGCTGGCTCATATTTAAATGGTTGTCCACTAGGACTCCAAGATCCCTCTCACAGTTACTACTATTGAGCAAGGTACCACATATACTGTACCTGTGCATTTTGTTTTTCTTGCCTAACTGTAGAATACTTTTTTCACCATTGAATTTCATTCTGTTAGATAGCGCCCAATGTTCAAGATCCTTCTGTATCTTAACCCTGAACCCTAATCTTTACATCATGGCAATCAAAACTAAATGCAGTATTCCAAGTGTGGCCTTATGTAAAAGCAATCCAGTATTTTCTATTGTTTATTCTACATGAAGTCATACAGATTCAACAAGATTCATCTACTACCATATTCAGTATTCCTTCTAAAATAAAAATGAACCATTGCTTACCTTGTCTGTGCACTGTCATCATTTTCCATAAGCGTAGGATGGGGTCTGAAAACTAATTCTATTTCACTTGCACCATCCAATACTGGGTCTATGGTCACTGTTGTATTGTTATTGTCCAGTTCAAGCCCAGAATCATCAGAGGTTTTGGTTCTTTTGTTACTTGGTCCAGCCTCCTGATTACTGTGGGTTGAAGCATTACTACAATGCGAACTGTCACCATTGTCTTCTGCTCCACTGCCATTTTCTATTTGTTGCTTCTTTCCTCTCTGTAACCTATTTAGAACAATCAAGAAACAATCCAAATTCTTTAATTTCAGAGTCTTTGTGTCAACTAGCAAATTTTGTCCAATCCGTAATGATTTTTTCATTAAATACACATATCCAACATACAATCCATCACCCACCATTTAGTCTATATAAGCTAGATACTATGCTACATAATATAAAAAGCTGCCCAACATCTGTACATAATATTCAGCATTCTAGTTCTACTGCTGTTTTGAATTCAGTTCTGAAATGTAATAACAATGTGTCCTAGCATTTCTCTCTTAATAATCAACAACTTCCAGCTGAATTAAAACTCAAAGCTGATTCTCTAAATTATAAAATACTTATGGGGGGGGGAGCAGTAAGTCAGCTCATAATGTAGAAAAGAGCAAGTGTGGAGACTTGTCATTTGAAATATAGATTTTGGACAAAAATTAGGATATGGATAGCTATAATGTTGCTGGATAGAGTGAAGCCCTGGAATTTAGGCTGTTCTGGTCAATTTTGCATGATCCACAGTTTCAAATTAAAGAAAAAAAGCAGGAATGTATTTAAAAATGTAAGCTTTTCAATTATTTCAAATAAATATATATTTGACACTACCCAATATAGATTCAGTGCACTGGATCTATTGGATCTATTCAATCCAGCAATGTGTATTTCGAATATAAGTGATTATCTAGCTTTCTAACATTTTCTTTCTATTCTTTCTTTTTATGTTAAGGTCTGAAGACAGAGATTGATCTTCATGCAAATAAGCATGCAAACAATCACCCAACTAGAGAACACTGTATATCCATCTTTTCACTATATATATATATATATAGATATAGATATTACCTGTTCAAGGCTTGTATTTTCAGGCCCTCCTCAATGCTGTGGCTCAAAGCTTGTTGATTATTGTGCTTGCTGATCCTTGCTAAAACTCTCTCCTGATGAGCCTCATATTCATCACGACTTGGGTAAATTTTACTGATGAGGGCATCAAAATTTGGATCTGGCCTCAAAGATCTTTTGGAAACAAGCTTTTTACGACAAGTAGGGCATTCTTTGTTTCTGAGAATAAAAAAAAGAATTCCAAAAATATGTTCTTACCTAATTCAAAAAAATTGTATAATTATTGCAGTTGGCACATCTTTGCAATTTGTTTTGAAATACTTAACTATTAGTCAGACTGGAAACAGTTATTTGCTAATTTTGCACATCTCACAATCTGAATCCTTGAAGGTTAACACATTTCTTATACTCATACTGACATTATAAGGTTTGAACATAATTGACAAAGACATAGCAGTTCAAAAGCACGAGGGAGTACAGACTTCAATAGAATGATTTGATCAATCCTCACTGATCCTCATTGCTCTTAGTCCTGTACATTATTTGATGACAACTTTAACAGTACAAGGAACCGTGTATTCTTTATCTATCCACTTTTTCAAAGACGGAAAAAAGCAAATCATTACTTGAGTCAGTGTATTATACTAGATACAAATCTTGATTTGAACTCCAAATTGAAGTCCCTGCTTGGATATAAGGTGCTCCGGATGACCTTGGATCAGTTATTGCTCCAGCAAATCTATCTCACAAGCCAATAAAGGAAAATATTTGGGGCTCAGGGTTGAAATGAAGGATCCTTGATGCTCTCTGAGCTTGGTTTTCTTACAAATGTTTCATTACCCAAGCTAGATAACATCATGTTAACTAGTTTGGGTAATGAAACGTTTGCAAGAAAACAATCAAGCTCAGAGAGCATTTCACAAGATTAAGTAGGATAGCAAAAAATACTCATCCCATCCTGATTGCAAATTCTTTATAACCTTCTTTGGGTCTCAAATGTGGCCAGCCACATATAATAAGTGACAGGAGACAATTTCAGAGGAGAAAGAAGGCAAAACTATTTTTATAGTTCCTTTGTGGTAGAGCTGTGACAGCAACAAGCAGACTATAGTCACCCTTCTGAGGTCAAAAAAATTGGGGGGGGGGGGGCAATATGCTGACTCTGTAAACTGCTTAGAGAGGGCTGTAAAGCACTATGAAGAGATATATTAATCTTATTGATATAATCCCATATATCATTAAATGTTGGCAGCAATCTGCTTTTTTTCCCTTCCTATCTACCCACCTTTCCTGTTGCAATAAGAAGCACCAAAATTTTTTTACTCTTTACTGTTAAAATTTCCACCCCAAATCACATACTCCAGCATGGGGCAAAAAACAGTGGCCTTATCCATATCTGAAACATTCATGCATCACTGGCTGTATCCCATGCAGTTTCAACTGCAAAAAACATTTTGAATCACTGGTTTACACTATGAACAGAATTACAAGATATAATTCAGTACTGTAACAGTGGTGATGTGTTGTTGTTGTTTTGGTCAACCAACTTACCCACTTCTAAGGGCTGTGATAATGCAATCGGCACAAAATCGATGTAGACATTCCTTAGTAGTCATGGTATTTTTCAGCATATCCAAACAAATGGGACACATTAGCTCACTGTGGAGACTTCGGGGTGACACCACTATCTCCAGGCCATCTGTTATAGCTTCCTAACAATCAAAATAGTGTTTTCAAGAAATTATTTCCTTGCTCCATTAAAATTAATATTTACAAATTCTACATTTTTATTACTCTTACAACTGCATTACTTTTCTTACTACCGAATTTCTTTGGGTACAAACTATATGTGATGTGGAAGATCACATTCAATACAATACAATGATACAAGCTACATACCACTATATAAAGATGGAGAAGAAAGTAACTATAGTACCTGAGGTGTTCTTTGAAGTTCATATAAGCTGAGTTCCCATGTTTTGCTCAATGGTTGTGTGCCATTTGTCTGTACAGCCTGAGACATGGCTAAAAAAAAATAGAATTATCATCATCATCTTTTTATCCTACCTTTTTTATATAAATAAAACTCAAGATAGCAAACATCCCCAATATTCCTGCTTCTAATTTTTTGTCACAACCTGAGCTGAGTTGGGCTGGAAGAGAAAGACCAGCCCAAAATCACCAGGCAGTTTTCATAATTTTAATAAGCCATATAGATTGGACATAAGCATATGAATAGTCCTGCTAGAGCAGGATAAGATCCATTCTTATACCGTTTTCCCCAAAATAAGACATCCCCTGATAATAAGCCCAATCGGATTTTTGAGCGCATGGCAATAAAGCCAAGCGCTTATTTCAGGGTTCAAAAAAATATCAGACAGGGCCTTATTTTCAGGGAAACATGGTAGTGATTAATGAAATACCTCTAGGGTGCTCCCAAGTGGGAAACAGATACCACCACAGTTCACCTAAAGTTGGGATTTGGAATCAAACTGCCTCCATACAGATAACGATGGATTGTCAAGCTTACTGTTTTTTAGCTAACTTATGTTCCATGAATCTAGTCAATCGCTTTTGAAGGCATTCAAGTTAGTGGCCATTACCATGTTTTGTGATAATCGATTCCATTACTCGGGTAATTATACGAAGTGTGAAGTACTATATTTTTCTTGGTCCCTTCCAAAACTCCTTTCAAGTTTCAATTAGTTCAATTAGTTTCCTTGGATGACTATAGGTCATTAGGTTTTCAAACAGTGTGAAAAGGGGCGTTGGTCTTACTTGATATGCCCTTTCTCTGATTTCTCTCTGTCTACTTCTTCTACATGTCAATCAGACATGTCAAACACAAGGCCTGCGGGACCGGATCTAGCACGTGATGGGCCCAGAGATGGCGAGGGACCGGCTGCCACAGCCCTGACATGCACACAGGGGTTCCGCAGCCCACACAGGTGGGTCACAGCGCTGCGACTGCTGGCCTGGCCCTCCAAGCAGCAGGCTGAAGCAGAGGTGCCGGTGTGTGTGTGTGAAAGGCACATGATCCAGCCTGCTGGACACACCGGGCAGCCGCCCATTCACTATTTGTTTTTGCTTGCCCACAGCGGGTTGGAGCAGGTGGCTGCCCGAATTGCGTGCCTCCCCCATCCATACTTCTGCCTGTCCTAATCAACGCTCTCTACATCGGGCTGCCCTTGGAATGCACTCGGAGGCTTCAGCTAGTGCAGAACGCAGCTGCACGGGGAATTTTTGGGAGAGCAAAATCCTCCCATATAACACCACTCTTCCGGGAGCTGCACTGGCTACCTGTGGCCTTCCGAGTGCGTTTCAAGGTGCTGGTTACCATCTTCAAAGCGCTCCATGGCTTAGGTCCTGTATATCTGCGGGATCGCATCCTGCCACCAAATTCCTCCCACCG
>JANHFK010003360.1:22983-36266 GCA_036250565.1 Sibynophis collaris | reverse complement strand
TCCTTGACTGGTGCTAATGATTGATACAGGTTGCTGCCAGCGTCCTAGGTATCAACCAAGTATCTTCTTAAAATATACGATGTTCCAAGTAGCACAGTTTTTTGCAGTTCTGCTGGTGTTATTGCAGGAAGCTACAATTTCTTGAATGTTTTGTAAAATTCTTGGACATGGTACCAAGTGCCCCGATGACAATGGGTATCACTGTTATTTTTTTATTTTTTATTTATTTAATTATTAAATATTAAAATATTATTATTATTATTGTTGTTGTTGTTATCTTTTGATGTTTCCATCCCATGTTTTAGGTGGTTGGTGTCAGTCTTGCAAGGTGGACTAGACAGGAAAAACAGCCAGATGAGCTAATTCTACTCTATTGTAAAGTTACCTAAACAAATCTCATAAGTCTCAAAATACATTTCTTTTCCTGTCCCTCTTTACAGCCCATGAAACTTAGGAGAGTCCCTTCTAAACTATTTGCCCCAGCTACTTTCCTGCTGTAGGCTAAGCTGTCTTTTATCTGTCCATTTCCATGGCTTCATCTCTTTGCTCACTCTCCCAAGATCATCCCCACATACCATTACCATTGGCCATATCTTTGTTGTGCATGTTCCAATTATTCAGATGCACTAGTAATTCCTTCCTACGCTCCATAATTTAAACTCTTTGTAGTTGTTATATCACAATCTGGCTAACTGTGTTGAAGGTTCCAGTCAGCTGTGAGGGTTACTGGCTGATCATGCTCTCATTTGTAGTCTAGTTCACACATCAAGATAAGCCAGAATGTGATTTCATTTGGTTTCACCTTTGTGCATTATGCAAAAATGATTTCGACATGTGAATGATAATTTATGCCTTAGTCAAGATCCCAATTTATCAAGTTTTGGTTTATTTTAATCAACCATTATTGCAGAAACCATGGTTTAATGTATGAGTACAATTATCCTCTTTGAGTTGCAGTTATTTCACAAGAGTCTAAAATACCATATTTGTTCTATTCCACACACAAATAGAAACACATGTTAAACCACAATAGATGAAAATACCTAGATTCCTGAGCATGGATAGGGTAGAGAAAATAAAAACATTTAAAAATAGGCTTCATTGTGAAACAATCCAAGAGTTGGATTGTTTGTTGTTGTTTTTGGAGTTGGATGGCTAATAAATTTAATGAATTAACTAACTAGCTATTTGTAAATAAATAAATACTTTAAATTGATTTTGTTTCTAAGTCCTTTTCTTCTCAAGTGAATATTGAAAACAGAATATTCAGGGTTCATTAAAGCTGAATTTGAGGATACAGGCCTCAGACACACAGTATACTGTAATCTTCTTGTAGTAGTATGAAAAATCTCATACGTTCATATCAGTGCTTTGACGTTCTACACCAATCTTTCCAAAGTGCTAGATCCTTTCCCCCATTTTACAAAAGAAAAGGAACATAATGCTTGCAAGAAGCTCATTCTATTTCTTGGCGTCATTTTTCTATAGCCACCTGGATCATCCAGCATGGTCCTTTATGAAGGAGAGGTGTCACATTTTGCTGAAGACCTGAAGAAATGGAAAGAGAGATACATAGTAATTAAAAATAATTACACTGTGGAAAGCTTTGAAAGCAAAGAGGTAATCTATTGATTTATTAGGCACTCATGATGTTTAGCACTGCTGATCTGTTGGGTTCTATTCTGAAATCAAAACTAGTGAATGACCATACTTTCTGAGCCACTGGGCATGTTTGTAATTCTTAGAGCATATTATAGGAAGATGTGTAAAATCAAATACTAATTTACACATTGACAAAATGGGAATTGAGGTGCTTTGCCAATTCATTCCGGAAGTCTACCCTGGAGATTTTCTATCAACCCACATTGATGTATTCCCCCCTGGGAAGTTGGACATGCTCTCCTTAAAAGCCTTGGTCTATAGCCACTCATTATTTTTGTTCTTCAAGAACATTTATAGACAACCTTAAAAATAAAGAGGATAAAACAAGATGGCAGTTTATAATATGTTATTTTCCATTTTTAAAAAAAAGGTTTTAAGATGTTGGTATTCTAAAGTGGTTGTCTTTTTATCCAGACCTCAAATTATTCTGCTTCAAGGACATGTACTGTATATGAGTATTGCCATTTTCCAGTCCTTTTTGTCTCGGATTTCCTTTGTGCCTTTGAGAAATCAACACATCCAAAAGACCTGTCTTTTCCACAAAACCATCCCATTTGTCTGCATTCTTTTCCACTTTTGTAGCTTGATGTATTCTCAGTATGTGATTAGAGATAGATGTTTTCAGAGACAGACAACTGTAGGTAAGCAAGATGACTGAAAGTTACGAAGTCATAATCGGTGATTAGCAGACTGTTGTGCCATCCTGGGAGGTCATAAATTTGATATTTCTGTGGTGGAATCTTCCAAGTAAATGCTTAGATATTTAAAAGACTTGATTTGATTATTAAATTGTTTCCATAATTAGTGGGATGATGAATACAATATTTTAATTTTGGAATGGTTACTTTTCAGCTTTTCATCTTAAAAATAAAATATTAATGCACATGGGCTTCACCTCAAGTCTATATGAATCTGGGCACTAAAGATACCTAAAACAAAATAAAAACAGTATAAGAAAACTATAAATAGCAGCTGGGGAAAAACAACCAATAGCAATAGTGAATTCATAACAGTAAATAAAACAAAGAAATGGCTTCACTTGCATCATCAGGGCCCCAGGCTCAATGATAAAACCAAGTCTTCAAGGCTTTACAAAAAGTCAGTAGGGTTTGGGTAAGTCTGATCTCCAAGGGAATAATGTTCCAGAGGACAAGGGCCACAACAGAAAAGAGTCTCTTCAGATGACATTCCCTGATGGGACCAGGAGCATTCATTTCCTGTCAGATCTATAAGACAGGTAGATACAAGTAGGAAGAGACAGTCCTATAACTAACCCAGTCCCAAGCCATGAAAGCCAGCACCTTGCATTAAATCTGGAAGTATACTGGCCACCAATACACCTTGCAGATCAGAGATGGTGCATGTGCTGTATGACAGACACCCATGACTGCCTGTACCACTGTATTTTGCACCAGCTGAAGCTTCTGAACACTCTTCAAGGGCAGCTCCATGTTCAGCATGTTGCAGAAGTCCAGTTAGGACACCAATCTGGGAGGCCAATAACATGACAAAGTTAGCATGTTGAAGAATGGAGATTGATTTGTAGGCTAGAGGGGAGGAGCGAGGTGGGGGAGAACAATAGAAATTTCATTTAGTGAGACTCGAAAAGTATAATTAATGATTCACTTTCCCTAGAGATTCTAAAGAGACAATCAGCCTCATTTACTGACAGTGTCTTCTTCCATTTGGTAATGATGCTAAACAAAAATATTTTTATACATGTGAAATGCTTGCACTCCCCAATGAACCCTATTTCCATTTTTCAAAGCATCAAGCAGAGTTGCATTCTGGCCACTTCATTATCTAGCTTTTAAATTAATGATATTGATCAGGAGAAGATCTTACAATATAGTATCAGAGAGACTCTTCATCATCATCATCGTCATCATCATCATCATCATCATCATCATCATCATCATCATTTACTTTTAAGGGGAAAAAATTACACCATATCAAAAAAAAGTTCAATTCTATTACTTGATTTCATATTTAATGTATAATAAATGTTATACATACTATTTGTCCAATTCATTTTATTTTACATACACCATTATATTAATGTTTGATACATGATCCTATCTTACAATAGAATCTTAGAATCTTATTGGAAGAGAAAATGCCAGTTTAAAAAAAAATAGATAAATGGAAATTTTAAGTCAGGGTGCGGTAAATGAGATTTGTGGTTAGTTAGAACATTTAACAGAATAACTGATTTGGAAGGGATCTTGGAGGTCTTCTATTCTAATCCCCTGCGGAAGCAGGAGACCCTATACCAGGGGTCAGCTCTGGAGCCGCATGTAGCTCTTTCACCCCTCTGCTGCAGTTCCCTGTCACTCAAAATCTGTGCCACAACTGGCAATGTGTGACACTCACTGGCACTTGATTTATTGAGCTTTTCAAACCCTGGTAGGCCAACCATGGATAAATCCAAGAAAAGAAAAGTTTCAGAAGAAAACAAAACATTTAATTCAACTACATATTCTAGCTTTGTGGCCGCTCAAGAAATAGTCAGGCACGGGAAGGGTTTTGTGGCTCCTGGTGTTTCCTTTTCTGTGGGAAACAGGTCCAAATGGCTCCTGCCCTATACCATTCCAGTGGTTGTATAGTCTCTTCTTAAAAGCCTCCAGTGATGGAACACCCACAACTCCCAAAGGGAAGCCATCCCACTTGTTAATTGTTCTCACTATTGGAAGTTTCTCCTTAATTCCAAGTTGCTTCTCTGCTTGATTAATTTTCATCCATTGTTTTGTGTCTTGTCTTCTGGTTCTTTGGAAAATTTATTTACCTCCTATTCTGGATTTTGAAATTGAAGTGTTGTTCACATTTTCTCATTCATTTTTAGCAGGCGCTTTATAAGTCGAGAATGCTTTAAAAAAAAAAGAAAGAAAGAAAATATTTACTAATTTTTCTTAATTCTAGGCATTCCAGAAAGGAGTAAGTTCAAAAACTTGCATTCTCCCTATTGGAGGCAAAGTGCTAATTACAGGGGAAGAATATAACATGCTATCTGATAAGCATTTTCCAGAACCTAATGGTAAGGTACAGCTCATTCCTCTTTATATTTTATACTATTTTGCGTATTAATTGATGTTCTCTTTCAAGTGTTGCATTGTCTTTATAAAGAGTTACACACAGAGTTTAAAAGCATACATTTAATAACTTTGCCTATCTTACACTGTAAGGTGTTCTCCTGTGATTGTTCTGAAATGTACATATAGTTTGAGTCATATTAATTCAAAACCCAGAGCAACAATGGAAGCTAAATAGAAGCAAACAAAGTAAGAGACAGAGTCATAATCAAAGTCGAGTAAACACTAATATTCAAGAAAACATGCACCATCTTGATGCCAGAGACAAATTACATAGATTAGGGATGGTATGCATGTATGCATGCATGCATGCATGCATGTATTAAATTTATATAACTGCTCATCTGATGCACATAACTTATACATTCTGAATCTGGGTAATTGTGAGTCCAGGAATCTGCTCACTGAATGCTCAG
This sequence comes from Sibynophis collaris, assembly GCA_036250565.1. Lineage (NCBI taxonomy): Eukaryota > Metazoa > Chordata > Lepidosauria > Squamata > Sibynophiidae > Sibynophis > Sibynophis collaris. The sequence goes on along the minus strand of JANHFK010003360.1, from coordinate 31,099 downwards.
ATAGGCTGATGCTACAACCTGGGTGGTGTCTAGAGCATACAGAGTTACAATGAAAACTAAGCATTGGTGCCACAAATGTTAAGGCAAGATTACCTGTCTACTGGGAATTTGTCTGTAATTATATGTAAATCTGATGGAATGATTAAGAACATAAATGCATGCATATTTTTAAGGTTCCAGTGAAAAGGAGAATACCCAGGCCTTCGTTGTCCCTCCAAAGGAATTTCCAGTCTACCTGTGGCAGCCTTTCCTTAGACATAGTTATTACTGTTTTCCGGATTCAGAAGCCCAGAAGCAATTCAGCACCATGTTGAACGATTGCATCAGGCACTTAAACCATGGTGAGTTTAGCAGACATAATCTGATAATTTTGCAATTATTCTGTCTTTCAGGAAAAAAAATCAGTTTGACAATGGTTGCTAACCAATCCATGTAGCAAAATTAAAATATATTTTTCTCTTGTATTACCCTGATAAGTAATGACACACTTAGAGTTGACCCAGCAATTTCTAAATGAGAGAGATATGGTTTTCTGTTACATACACTCTTATCTCTTTAAGCATCAGCTAGTGGGTGCTGAATGGAGAAACCAACTGTGTTGACAGTAGCAAAATCACCCTGTATATTGTGGGGAGAATGTGGCTGGTAAGTCAGTCAGACATGAAGAAGGCAAAAGCTGGGTTGGGAATCCTATAATTTATTTCTTTACCCTGTCATTTTGCCCAGCCATACAGGAAAGAGAGTTGTAGAGTTGCTATGAGAGTGTAGCTTGCAGCTTCAAAAGTCCAATCTGACAAAGTGAATTACACTAATTTTGTTAACATTAGAGAAAATATTTTCTCATTTCTTACTTATTGACTCTTCAGAGCATAATATTTGCCAGAAAGAGGTGATACTGGAGAAGCAGTAGAGTTTGCCCTGTGACATCACAATGGTTTGTCATTCTGATGAGACCTCCAAATGCTGTGACTACTTCTGAACATAATGTTGAAATGTAGAATACTCTTTTTCAGAAAGCCCGATATGGTTTTAATTTCCTAAATTACATACAGATATACTGCATATCACAAAAGAGCAGAAAGGAGAAAAAATTTCAACTATTGTCCTTTAACAATTTTCATATGCATTTGAAATTTGCATAACAGTTATGTTATTGTAAGACTCCCCAGAAAAAGCCTGTTGTACTTGTTGACACAAAGAATATGTGACTCCTGTTTTTCTCATGCAGATAAATTAACCATATCTCTCCAAAAATGCCTGGATTAATTTGTTCCCTGACCATTCAGCTCTTAAGAAAGTTTTTTTCCATCTTTCTTCAATCAGGAGGATTTGCAGAATAATCTTCAGTGTGCATTAAGCCATTTGATTAAATTTCTCCCATTTCGCCTGTATAGGAAAAAAGGGGAGCAACTTGAAATGACTAAACTTACAATTATCCAGGCAAAGGGAAAATGTGTATTTAGCTGTTTCAATTTCTTTCTTTTTGGCTTGAGGAAGCTTCTCTTAGTTTGCGTAGGCAAATGGGGAATAAGTGGTGGCAAATAGCTAAATACCGCTCTTTCCGAATCCTTTTTAAAACCAACTAGGACCCAGGCTGCAACATAAAACTGAGATGATCTCAGTCACAGTGTGTTTTGTCATCAACATATGGCAAAAGGGTAACACTCAAGTTTCAGCGTTGAGATGATTTCATACTCAGATGATTTCATGTGTATTTTGAAATGTCTATCAAATACTGACTGATTTTCAAAACATCACAATTCTAGTGGAATTGGTGGAAGGAACTGGTGGTGGAAGGAGTAACCTTCACTCCATGGTCAGTGTCAGGATGTAAAAAGCCATGGCAGGCCAAAGCATGCTTTAAAAATCCCGAGGTCAGAAATTCAGGAGTGGTAACCAGAATATTTTCCTTTAGCACTTTTATCTTCCCTCTTCATGAATGAGGCCCTTTCCTTCCAAGCTGTAGTTCTGTAAGCAGAACTGTGAAATATACAGTGTATTTGGCACCAAAAGGTTAAGGAAGATTAAGTCCTACATATGGTGCTGCAAATCCCACAGGAGGAACACATGATCTGGCATTTTGCAAACTATTGAATCTGTAAGCTTCAGGGAACATGTTTGGTAAAGCAGTCAGCTGAAGTTAATTTCCTGTAAAGCATTCTTAAAGGGAAAGTTTTCCATTTAATGGCTTATAATTCCCTTATTCATTTCTCAAAACCTCGGTAATAAAATCATCTGTGTGGAGTCTAATACCTTTTGTTTTGTCCCGGGGAAAGTAATAGAAAGGCTCAGTTTTTCCTGGCACGCTGTGAATCTTCTGTGACTCTAGATCTTCAGTAATGCTTTAGTTTGCTCATAAAACAGAACTGTTTCCAGACATACAATCCTCTTGGTAGTTTCTGTTTTAAATTGAATTCCAAACCATCCGTTTGGAGGAAAATAGGGTATTTGTAAAATGACCAAAGTAGTGTTTTCCATTTTTTAACAGTTTTGGATTTCTTTCCTGAAATGTTTGCCCCTTCTCTTCCTCCTCTTACTTCTTGTCAGAAGGGTAGAACTACCATACTCTAGAAAGTTCTCTCACTTATTAAACATTTGGATACATTGAATTAAATATTTTCTTTAAAGATGCTTCTAGGTGCCTTTTGTTTTGCTTTTTATGATATACTTGTTGCACAAAGTGACATTTCAGCATGCCTAATCATGTGATCTTGTTTTGAGGAAGGAAGTTCATTGCAATATGTTTTTAACTGAAGATTAGTACGGAATCTAGCAACAAGATGGCAGTGCCTTGATTGATTTCCTTTTCTGGCATCAATTACCTCAGAATGGTTATGTATGAGGTGGACCTTGGGAGACAAGGCAAAGAGATGCAGCCAGCGGAGAAGTCAGTTGAGCCTGCAGCAGGAATGTGGGTGGGGCAAGGAACTTTGAGTTCCTAGTTTTGTAAAGGAGCTTGGGGGCAAGATAGAGAATTGTATTTCAGATTTGCAAGATTCTGCTAATGTAACTTAATAATAAAGTAGAATTAGCTCATCTGGTTGTGTTTCCTGTCTGGTAAACCTAGTAAGGCTGATATGCTATCTCAGGAAAATAACTAGCACCAATAAAATCTTAAGTCTATTTAAAAGCTAAACAGTTATCAGTAGCAAGTATAGACACAGTGCAGTTAACACCCCCGGCCGTCCTGTTATAACTTGTGTTCCCTTGAGAGACACTGTAATTTTATATGCCAGTCTGATAATTCAAAGCAAGTTAAATTTGATATGATTTGATAAGAACAATTTCAGAATTTGTTAATACTATAGGAAATAATTAGGCTGAAAGTCAGCTCTGCTTTTGCTCAAAACATTCCCATTATAGCTCAGTCATGTTGCATATAAATATTGTAGTGTTTCTGAAAGTGAAAGATGAAAAAGATCTTCACAATAGCAGAAGGTGAGATTTCCTCCTAGACCTACTTCTTATTAATGTGTTGGCTGAAATGTTTGAAATTGTAACCAGAATCTAGTAATGCCAAGGATATGTGATATTATTTTCCCAGAAAAATGGGAAGTGCATATATAGCATGGCATGGATTGGTCATATCTGGAATCAATGGACTTCAGATGGCATAATGTGAAAATGAAAGCTCAATGTGGCATCTATATTTGGCATGTAGGCTTTTGTTCCTAAACAGATTAAGATTGCACATAAGCAAAAAGTTAAGATCTCTAAAGTCAAATCCCCAAATAAGGTCTCCACTTTTGGTTAATTTTGTCCACTTGCATGAATGGAGGAACAAAGTGAGAATAAACAGATCATGTGCAGTAGCATATTCACAATAGAGCAGGTTGGGCTATAAATTCTTATATTATGTGCAAGAGTGAACATAATGGACAGCTAGATGGCTGACATACAAATTTAATAATAAAGAAGAATGGCTAATGTAGACTGAAATTTCCAGCACCCATGGCTATCATTCTTCATGCATACTTCTTATCTGAAAAAAAAAATACAGGTAGTTCTCAACAGTTTGTTTAGTGACCTTTCAAAGTTACAATGAATAGTATTGAAAAAAGTGATTTGTGACCGTTTTCCACACTATGGTTGCAGCATCCCCATGGTCATATGATCAAGATTCAGATTTGGCAACTGATTCATATTTATGATAGTTGCAGCGTCCTGGGGTCATGTGATCCCTTTTTGCGACCTTCTTACTAGCAAAGTCAATAGGGAAGCCAGGTTCACTTAACAACCATGTAACTAACAACTGCAGTGATTCACTTCACCACTGTTGCAAGAAAGGTTGTAAAATAGGGCGAAAAAACAAATGTTTCACTTAGTAACAGAAATTTTGGGCTCAATTGTGGTCATAAACTGAGGACTACCTGTACTAGAGGCATAAAAGTTCATTTATTGCAAATGCACAAGAAGTAGATTTTTATGTGCTCTGTAAGTATATATTATTTTAATGTGGAGTTTCTGTTTACTTGATGAATTCAGTTAACTTTTGGTTCAAATCATTCTTCCAAATACTACAGTACTTGGTGCTATATATACGTACTGATTTTTTGTGAGCATTGATTTGAGAATTAGTATGGTGCATCTGAATTAAGATTAGAGAAACCAAAATCCAAGGCCAATTTCAACCCTCAGAACTCATTGGACTTTAGACTGATGCTTTCTCTCAGGCCAGTTGTGTGAGGAAAAACTGAAGGTGCCTTCTTTAATATCATCTTGAGAGGTTGAAGACAGACAGGATAAAAAACTAAAATTAAATAATTTGTTAGATATATTAGCATTAGAATTTCTAGAGCATTTTAAAGATACTATACCAATTCTTCAGAGGTAAAAGCTATTCATGGAATTATATTTCTTCTCTTGAGAAATTTTGCTAGTCTTCTCTTTCATTGTGACTAAAATTCTTCAGATGCTTTATCTGAAGAGGAAACAGTGAAATATCCACTTCGGGATTTATCCTTGGAGATATTTCTATGGTATATTTGGTTGTTATAATCCTTGGGCCCTTGAAATTGTGGAACTAAAAGATTTAATTCCTAAAATACATTCATATTTATCACCTCAATTTAATTGTGCTTTGGGCACCAGGTTTTGGAAAATTCCAGGATAGAAATTAGGCAGCACTTATTGCAAATTATTAGAAAGTGTTCATACAAATATCAAAACCTGAAACATTTGTATTCAATAATGTGTAACTCTGCATATGAAGTATGCAATTTTTCAGTGGCTATAAATACAGCATATGAATACAAGCCTGTATCCTGTTTGGAAGTGACCTCATCTAATTTCTGTTGGTGGTTAGCAGCTTTTCTATCACATGATGTGGCTAAGGAAACCTCTGAGTCTTGGTTCTTTGCATTCTCAAGAAAGCCAGCTCTTCTTAACAAAAGATGATACTCAGTGAAGCTTCTGGGGAAAAAAAGTCAAGCTTTCCAAAAATCTGCTCTTAATCAGCCTTCCAGGTTAACAAACTGTAGTCAAATACTGAACCACAAAGCTGCTATTCAAAATTAAACCTCAGAACACTATAGAATTATCCTGCATTTAAAAAAGTTAAAGAATGGGAAATTATTGCAGCCAAGACTTCCTATAATGCAGCTGGATCCTCAACTACAATAATCTTTTGTAAATGTATGAGACTGTGCATAACTGGAGTTTGCATCCTTTACCGAATACACCATAGTTTCTCCTAATATTTTTTTCAAACTTCCCTCTACAAGAGTAAAGCATTTTTTAAAACAAAACAAAACACAGTGTTCTTGATTCCCAGTTTTCCTAACAGGACTCTTTAGAGTACAAAAATCTTAACATTTCAAATAATTCTCCCTAATCACCCATCCTGTTCATGTCAGAGGGACTGTTCAAGGTGCTTGCAGGTTGAAAGGTTAGCCAATGACATCACCATTGCCTGAGAGACACCTGTGGGGGCTCCTTTCATGTCCATGCAAGGAGCTGGAGCGAATGACAGGAGCTCACTCCACAATGCAGCAGCACTCAAGTCTCGAATGTGGGTTTGCTAATCTCCAATCCAACGTCCTAACCACGTGAACTACCATGCTCCCTTCCCAATCTAATTGCACAGCACAAATTAGGCTTCTATTTTTTTTCTTTGGAAAGCCAGATGTCTTTAACTTACGAAGTTTAACTACAAGGATACCATCCTATATCTTGAGCTCCAAGAGGCACAAGAAAAGTTCATGGCATCATACATGGAAGCAACAAAGCTATGAAATACAATTAGTCTTCTTGTTTCCTCTTTTATAGCTTATGGTTCTAGTCTATATGATTCAAGAACAAAAATGAGCTGACTACCAAAGTTTGAATAATAAGGGTGGAAAAAAGTGGGGGGACTGTTTAAGGAGCTAGTATAGCATGGGCACTAAGCTCCAAATTAGAAATTCTATTAACTTACTAAGTGCTGTGAAGCAGCTAAATATGTTTCCATTTTTTATCTACAGTATGGAAATCATAACACATATTTTAAGTGTCTACTGCAAATATCACTAGATAGTCTGTGGGAAATGCATTGGACTTTATAAAATAGTATTTAAAAGATAAATTGTTTAATATTTGGGGGGCATTGATACTGCTACAAGCACATTGACTAAGAGAGAAAGGAATGGTTGGTCTATTGTATAGTTGAGGCACATCATCTCTTTTTTGCTATGTGAGAGGTGCACGGATAGATCACAATCCGATTAATACTGTTCCTCCAAAAACGGACTGTGTAATCTGAAAACACCGCAGTTTGGTGATTCATCATCTCTTTCTCTTTTAACTGAATTTATTTGTCTTTGTCACTTCTTCCCTGGATTTCAGAGCAACTTGAGGGTTAAAGCACAGTGTGTGTTGCCCAATATGACGGTGGCCTCATACAGTCATCTTCATCCTGAACAGGCAACTTGTGAACATATAGCTTGTTGGTGCCAATCAGAATCTATGTTCCTGACTACCTTTTTTCCAATGTTTTTTAATCATAAAATTAAATTGGATGCTGTGAAGCAAAGCACCAGCTGGAGATAAGAAACTGATTTGTTTTCTGGAACTGGCTTACTTATGGCTCCAACATAAAAAAATAGATTATCTGTAATTGTTGCTATGACCCCTCAGACTATTTTATTAAAAGTGATAACTAGTTAACTATCCCATTATTCTAGATTTCCTAAAGCCAAGAGTATGGAAATTTGATACATTTTTGCTGGACATCCTGATTCTTATCCAGAGGGAACTAGTAATAAAAAGGGGAGGGCAGACAGAATGAAGAACAAGAGGAATTGCAACATTGGCATGGTTTGCTGAGAAGCAAAGAAGACTAATGGATAGTTGCATGTTTAAATGCCAGCTCATAGCTCTTATTTCTCCAGAATTGTGGGTGTAGCTTCATGGACCCAAAAACATTGCCTCTTCTGTTTCAGGAAGCTCTCAGTTTTGCAATGGTCTTTCTATATACATTGGAGGAAATAATGTTCTCACTACTGCAGGAGTGTAGTAATTGGACACTCCCATCTATTGGATAACCCAGTCCTTTCTCCCCTTGTAGCATTTTGGAAGATGAGAGGTTGAAGAGCAGGAAAAATGGATCTGCACACCCACAGACTGTCACCCAGATTTACATGTGATAAATAAACAGCAGAGCAGAGCAAGGCTTATTTTTTTTAAAACCCGGACTTATTATTTCACACAATGGTTCATTTGTGGAGGAGAGACCTAGACAGAAACCCCAGTGTTCTCTATCTCTATTTGTCTAAGCATCTGGGTTTAGGTTATGCAGACATGGATGAAAGTTTTCCTTCTTACTTGCAAGTTGCCCAACAGGTTGCACCATTGCTTCCTCTGTGATGTTTGTATTGTGTTTTGACATTTGTAAAGCTGGGAAGCACTGCATGACTGTTTTGCCATTTATTTTTAAGGTTAATGCTTTTAGTGTTGGCTGATCAAGTGCTTAAAAATGAAACCCAGCCTCTGAAAGATTAATTAGTTACCAGAAAAGACATAAGAAAGTAAACTTGACTATATCATACTGAGCTAAGATGAAACCGAGGTGGCGCAGCGGTCTAAAGCACCCTGCTATTAACACCAGATGCCTGCAATTATTGCAGGCTCGAATCTCACC
>JANHFK010003358.1:140943-152207 GCA_036250565.1 Sibynophis collaris | reverse complement strand
AGAATAGAATAGAATAGAATAGAATAGAATTCTTTATTGGCCAAGTGTGATTGGACACACAAGGGATTTGTCTTTGGGGCATATGCTCTCAGTGTACATAAAGAAAAAATAAAAAATATATTCATCAAGAATCATAAGATACACTTGGTGATAGTCATAGGATACTAATAAACAATCAAATCATACTAGGAAACAATAAAAACAGTATAAGTTGTAAAGATATAAGCAACATGAATATAGCCATAAGTGGGAAGAGAGAGGTACTAGTAAGGATGAGAAGAAGAATAGTAATACAGTCTTGGTAGTTAATTTGATAGTGTTGTGGGAATTAGTTGTTTAGCAGACTGATGGCATTCGGGGGGAAACTGTCCTAGGTGACACATTTCTCCAGGTGAAGGCAAAAATTAAAGGGCAAAAATCCAGTTTAGCAATAAGAAAGACATGAATATCCCTGCTGTAAAAAAGACTACAAGGGCAAGTGACCCCTTAATGTATTCTCTTGGGATTTAGTTGAAGAGTGGAAAACAAAGAGGCAGCAAATCAATAGGGAGGATATTTTAACAATGAAAAACAGGACATTCAGACACACCCTTTGAATAATACCTTATAACTAAACACCACGGTACACCCGTGGGGATTTTTTTTTTCACAACATTTTCTGCCTCTTTGAAAGAATTTCTAAGCACAAACTCTTTCATCAAACTGAATGAGAATTGATAGGAGAAGATTCAGGAAGATATCTTTGCCCAGAGCTAATGCAAATACTTAATGGGAAATTTTGCAGCGCATGAGTGTATGCAGACCCAGCTATATATAATAAAGGCCAAAAGGCTAATGAAAATCTCCCACTGAAACTTTGCTCTGGGAGGCTCCTGATAATTGTCTATCATAAAATTGCAAACCAAGAGGAACTCTGGAATATGGACAGTAGTAGGGCCCTCATTCTAAAATAAGTTATTGCTGCAGTAAAATATGGAATTACATAAAAACTTCCAGTGAGAGAGAAAGAGAAAGTAAAATAAATATATAAAGAGGGTGTGTGTGTGCAAGGATAAGTTAACCAACTCAAGCTCCAGTTATTTCAGGGTGCACTGATTTTAGTTAAGTAAAAGATTTCCAATATTCATGAAAAATTTGGAACAAATTCAGCCAACAGTTAATGAATAGTAATATTACACTGTAGTATGTAACTGAAATATCAGATAATTGTGCCACCAACTACCAGTGGTACAGGTAGTTCTCATTTAGTACCTGCCACATTTAGTGAACATTCGCAATTATGAGAGTTATGAAAAAGTAATTTTGCAACCAGTCCTTGCATTCACGACTTTTATATACCTGTAAAGCAAAGAAAAGCTAAAGTACATCTTAAGCATAGTTGCAGTTTTATTTATGACTGCATTGTTTAATGACTAAATTAGCACTCCTAGTTGTATTTGCTAAATGAGGACCATTTGTATAATCTCACAAAAAAATTAAGAAGTGTTATCTGAATAAACTGAATCACAAATCAGAGTGGTTATTTACTTCACATTTGTGATAAAACGGTTGTATATAATAACCAAGAAAACTTAGAAAAGTTCTGAGCTCAGGTGGAAATCTCACAAACCTATGAGGTCCTCACTTTTTCAAACGATTTTACCGGATGAAAACCAGTTTAAAGAGTGGTGGGCATGCATGCTTGATGACAAAATTACCACAAAATAATAGAATAACAAAGTTGGAAGGGACCTTGGAGGTCTTCTAATCCAATCTCTGCTCAGAGCCAATGCCATTCCAGACAAAAGTCTGCCCAATCTCTTCTAAAAAGCCTCCAATGACGGAGCATCTGCAACTTCTGAAGGCAAACTGTTCCATTGGTTTGTTGTTCTCACTCTTAGGAAATTTCTCCTTAGTTCTATGTTGGTCCTCTCCTTGATTAGTTTCTATCCATTGTTTCTTGTCTTACCTTCTGGTGCTTTGGAAAATAGACTGACTCCCTCTTCTTTATGTCAACTCCTCAAATATTGAAACACTGCTATCGTGTCACCCCTAGTCCTTTTCACTAGATTAGACTTACCCAGTTCTTGCAAAACTATTTTTCATTTGTTTTAGCCTATAGGCCCCTAATAATCTTTGTTGCTCTGTTCTGCACTCTTTCCAGAGTCTCAACATCTTTTTTATAATATGATGACCAAAACTGATGCCATAGTACTAAGGCTTTATAAAGCGATACTAATACTTCACATGATCTTGATTCTATCCCACATTATAACTGGTTATAACTGGCTATAACACATTATAACTGGTTCACTAAGTACACTGATATTTGCAATAAAATATATTATCTCTATTATTTAATAAGAAAATACACATGGAAGATTTACTCACCAGCAGTTATATTTACATACCAGCATACACTACAGTGATGCTTTTTGGTGAAAAGACTAAGTTTTGCCTACAGCGACTGATAAAACCTGATGCTACAGTTTTGCTATTACAAGCAACAATTTCACTGTTTTCCTATGAAATCCATCTAGAAAAAAAGGCATGTTGCCACCATTAATTTACACTGATAGCTCCACTGAGAACGATTTCTCTTTCTTAGCATTATAAAAACTCTTCTAATGCTGCTGTTCATTAAAACTGACAACACTTTGGGTTGTCCACTGTATATTCTTTTCACATGGGCCTATTATTAACAGTTATTTTCCTTATTGTTTATATATACAGAGTATAACATATCCCAACCAGTCTGCCAATTCAAAGTGTAAAATGATTCAGACGTGAACTGGAGTCCACAGTTTTTGGAACTATGGATTCAGCCTGGGGCCTACCAGCAGCCAACCCTTCTCTAATGACATAGAATACGCCCTGTGCCAAATCAAAGATGAGAATGGTTGAATTAAATATCCTTAATACTTGCAATGGCAGAAGCCTTGAAGCAAATATATCCTCTTGGTTTTTCAGAGGTTTTTCTAACTGCCCTTTTCTTCTGAGTGATATCTATGTTGCTAATATGTCTGTCTCCAAACTATTCTCCTCGTCTAAGTATGGTAAGTGCACAGCATAAACTTCATTCAAAAATTAATCTGTAATATATATTCATCTACAAGAGGGATTAAATTACAACAGTTTAGGGATTTTAACCACAAAATCTCAAAACGGACAGCAGAGCTGCTAAAAGACTTAAACCCATCAGTTAAGACATATTTCATAAGTGAGCAAGTCTGACATTCAAGGAAAAGAAATTGACAAAAAATATCATGAGAGAGATTCTTTTTTTTAAAAAAACAACTAAGTATTTCCTTTTGTAAAATTGTGTGTGTGTGTTCTTGATAATCGGTTGCAGTTCATCAAGAGATATTCCAATTTATTTTCTCACCTATTCTTCGTCATCTGAAACTGAGGAGAAAGAAGGAGGAATAAGATGCAAGATGCAAAAAAATGAGCACCTAGAACCAAGGACCTCGAACAATAAAAATATCTTCAACCATAATTTAATCCACAATCCAGACTCTGTTATCAAACAGCTAGATCTTCTGCAGTGGTATCACATCAGGACTTAGTAAAACTCATATCGTCTCGTGCTTTCTATAGAAAGGTTCCTACATGGACAAGAAAGCAAGAAAAAAATTGTAGTGGGAGAAGGTTTCAAGGGTATTGGTTTGTTCCTGATGAACAGGCATTTTGTGATTAGTTATGCTGGCATGACAATCAAATTTTGAATCAGCCAAGTATTTTGTGTCAGTACCCCACAGCATGCTTCAAATATTCCAAATATGCCCCTCGTCTTAATCAGTTAAGTAACATAAAAGAAAGAAGTCCTCAGAAAAGAGCCAACACACACAAAAATACATACATACATACATACATGAGATTGGTACAATTAAACATATTATATAAGTATGAATAGTTTTAACTCGTGCAGTTGAATCTTAAATCTAGACTGCGTCAAACATAAATGATCATTCATTTCCTAGGCTCTGTACAAAGAAATGTACACTAAAAAAATTAAAAAATAAAAACCTGAGCCTGATACTTTCTTGAGACATCTGGATACCTTATGGGTCAGATAGTCTTCGTTTTATTTTAGTTTACTAAGAATTAACAGTGCAGTGAGGAAAGTGTTGTTACTGTAAAGGCCTGTTTCTCATTTGACTTGGTAGTATGATACCTACGAAAGGAGGGAAAAGGCAGCCAAGTGGGTTTCCCCCACTCCTTTGCTGTTGGTATTCAAAGAAAACAATGCAGCAGTAACATGAATGATATCCTATATCCTCAACAGAGATGAAAGAAGCCAAGCAAACTTGTAATGGGCTTAACCTTATGAAATAGGCATGCTGAGTTGATTAGTTTTGCATCCAGACAGAGTAAATTCATTTTTTTCCCTGAAAGGATATTCCATTCTGCAGTAGAGAAGGTCTGCATAGTTTCAAGACTTTCCACATACACTCCTGTGGATAATGACAGTTTTGTTAATATGCTAAGTTCTGTAACAAAATATGAAGTGTGTCCCCCACACCCCAATTACCTTCCATCCTGCCTGGTGCCAAAACTAAATCTTCCATTTCATTATTTCAGGGAAACATTGTACATTGTTTAAATATTTTTGGCAAGCTTAGTATGTATAGTTTGCTCTTGTAATTTCATTCTACCAATGAGTTTTCCTTGCCCTCATTGGTGTTGCCAATAAAAAACAAAATCTTGCAAAAACATTCTAAAAAGAGTTTACAAATAGTGTCCCCTATAGGGCTGCGTATGCATGTATGTAGCTTTGTATGTGTCCACATAAGTATGTGTTTGCATCTCCATGAACGCATGGAATAGTCTGGTTTTTGAAGCACTAGCCATTTAATTTGAGAAAAGCAAACCAAACACGTAGATGTGGAATGGTTTCTATCACTCATTTTTTGCTTCTAATGTACTGGTGTGTAATAAGATCCATACCAATCAATTTGACAGATGTTCTACTTTGACTACATCTTTACCAGAATTTTTGTTTGCTTACTCAGCAACAAAATCAACCCTGTTTCAATTTGCATGGAAGATTAAAAAAAAAAAAAGAACTCATTACAGATCTTCTTTGTATGAAAAAGAGCTAAGGGTGCACTAGGTGCAGATAAAATAGAGAGGGGAGAGACTAATTCAGTGAGATGCTTTAAGTATAGTGAGAAACTGGAAGGATACAGACACATCTAAAGGCCACTGAGATACATCAGGTCAGAGGAAGTATCTGTTTCGCTCCATTTCTGATTTTTTTTTTTATTGCAAATTTCTGATTTTATTTCCTGCAAGTTCTACTTCCCTCCCGTTCCATATCAGTTGATGAATTCAGGCAGAGACAAGAAAAGGGTCCATGTAAAATGTGCAATATATCAACTCTGATTTTTTATATACACATTTTATAATGTGGACATTTTGGCAAACAACTTTCCCTTAATATAGGACACATTTTTATATATGCATCTGTTCTTGTTCTGTGTGTCTTTTTTGGTTATGAATTGCATCACAAAACTCTGAAAATAATAATGGACTTTTATGTGCATGAACATACTTATTCTAGTGTAAATGGATCAGGAACCTAATACTCTCAGGTCACTTGTGACCACCCAAATCTAATTTTCTGGTCAAGAATTTTCCTCACCTATAATCAATGAAAATCAGTAGCGTAATTTACCGTCATTGTAAAATGGAAATCACTGAAAAATTGTAATGAAATCCCTAAATTGATGTAACCTAGATTTTTTTTTTAAAAAAGAGCTTTCTCCAAACTTTTCCAAATCCAGGATCAGGGAGGTACATTGGAGGTATTTTTAAAAATAAAGATGGTCACCATAACAGTGACCTTCCACCCATTGTTATGGAACAACATTCTACCCATTGTTATGGTTACTGCATATGTCATAACTATAAAAATCTTCACAGTTTTTTTTACCATAACTTATAACCCCCTTGCTTGGAAAACAAACTTGGCCCACTAATGTCATAATATGGTCTTGCCACAATGAACAGGGTAAAAAAAAAAGTACATGCTCTGGTTAACAAAATATTGCCAAGAATGGAAAGTTCATTAAAAAAAAAAAAACAGACAAAAGTTATTTTCTTTCTCATCTCAATTTCTATAAAGTAGTGGATGTCAATTCGTAAAGATCAATTCTCTTGAAACTGTATCCCTCTCAGAATCACTGTTTAGGGATGTTCAAAACCAGGAAAAATTGGTAGAAAACATATAATCAGTTTATGTTGAAGTTTTCTATTTGTCAGGAATTTTCTACGTAACTGTGCATTTCTTAATTAGCAATCCACCCACTCTGTCTTCCACTCTCTCAGACATATATATAATCATTCTGAAATACGCAAGACTGTGAAAACCACTGTAAATAGGTAACAGATAGTCCTTGCTTAACAACTGCTCACTCAGCAACTATTTGAAGTTATGTCGGTGCTGAAAAAGATTGATCAGTCCTTGAAGATACAGATGTTACGGTGTCCCCACAACCGTAGCAGTGGTTGCTATATAGATATTTAGCAACTGAAGCACATTTGCAATAGTTGCAGCATCACATGATTGCCATTTGCATCCTTTGCAGCCAGCAATGAGAAGATGGCAAAAAGTCATGTGACATCATCCTTAACAACTGCAGCTGAAACTGATATCATAAGTTGGCATAATTATGTGATATTTCATTTTATAACTGCCTTGCTCAACAACAGGATTGCCAGTCCAATACTGAAATGTTATCATTATTCATTTTGGAGGAGACTATTGACCACCTGGGATGCTTTCCAATTACGGTAGTATTCTTAGAAGAAAGAAAGACCAACAGTTGGATCATCATCACTTGTTAACATTGTTATTATTAGGTGTGACAAAAAAATAACACACCACTGTTTTTGCAGATAAATGTGGATTTGAATTTAAGTACAATTAAATAACTGCCTTTGTTCTATTCACTTTGTTCCTGAGTTTGCTTATTTTGTCTAGAAAGGCCATTTGCCTGTGGTGAAAATTAGTGCTACCTTTTGTGTCTTAGATGAATCGTATAATAAACTTGATACAAAGACATTCAAAACGAAATCTCTTTAGCCTGCTACAGATCACAAATATGAAATGCTGGGAATTACAATATGTGGTCAAAACATCTCAGAAAGCAAAATTCTTTGGAGCTCACGAGGGAAAATGGCTAAACCAGGACTGAATTATTCAAAGATTTTAGTTTTTTGCCTTGAACTCTTCCATTAAAGTTATTGTTAATATGTCATCTTGCTGACACAGGATTGATAGGAAATTGAAAAAAACTGGTGTAAATCAGAAGAACATATTGATATTATATCATAAAGGGGAACACCACCAAAATTTATCTGCCTTTCCAACTCCTCCCCATCTATCATAACATTGAGCGTACCTCACCCTGTGATAAAAACCAATGGTGCCACAACGTTTTCCCCCGTCAACATCCAGTGATATAGAGAAGAAGCAGAGAAACACAGTTTGAAACATCCCAAGTTATGTATGTCTATATTTCACAATGGGAAAAAAAATGACTTTGACTCAGAGTTGATATTCAAAAATGTCCATCTTGTGTTGTTTCAACCTTATTTCGTATTGTTCCAACTTGGGATTCAGAACAAAATATCTGGCTTCCTGCCACCTTGTGTTGCTCTTGAGTTACACATTTTGCAACCCTGCAATTTTGACTTTGCTACAAATTAAGGTTCCTCCTCTGTAACTCCCAATTTCGTTGTATATATGATGTACAATGACAATAAAGGCAATACTATACTACCATACCCTTTTCCAACAGAGCACAGACGTTAGGTATAAAGGAAGAAGAGATTTTTCACCAACGTGAAAGGAAAATGAGCAGAGTTCTTTTATTTCCAGTAAAAATAAAAATAAAAAGGAAGGTCACCCATTAGCATTGAATAAGTAACAAAACACTAAACATCGATGACCTTGAAGGCTGTGATTATTGTTCAGAAATTTAGGGAACTTGCAATTCTTTAACATCATATCTCTCTAAGAAAAAAACAAAACTCTTGTAACCCAATACAAAGGGTATATATACTTCAACCTCATTTATTTACCAAAAAGTTGCATAAATCCTGAAGCCATCAGAAGCGAATGAAAAACAAACGTTTCCAAAGAGAATATTTGCAAGGCTTTCTTTTATTATTATCCTTATTGTTGGGTTTTAAGTCCTGTAATCCCTTTGGCAGTGGATGAGGATATGATCAAAGACAGACCAATTTTATTTTCCTCTACAATCATGGGTGTGGGAGAAAAAGCATTTTCAGCTTACAGGGTTTTAAAACAGAAACTGGAGGATCTAAACATACATAATCTTCCCAAACCATTTCTTACATTACACCAGAAATGTGTCTGCACACTTTAGTTGACTCATTCATTCTTCTTACAAGTCAAAATCCTAAGGCAATCTATCTATCTATATCTGTCTGTTTGTTTGTCTGTCTGTCTGTCTGTCTGTGTAATGTGTATGCGCACATGTGCACATACACAGACAGAAAGAGGGTAGAGGGAGAAAGAGAGTAGAGGACCCAATGAAGGAGACACACACAGAGAAACACACACACACACACACACACACACACACACACACACACACACTATCCTAACAAGGTAATTACCTTAACAAGCATCATTCACACTGTTAACCAATCATGCAGCTGTTGGGTGATACTGATAAGACATCTATCAAGAATGGCAAATAACCAAGTTATTGTTATATATTAAGGGAGCATAAGAAACATCTATTCTATTTATGATCATATACACACTTAATATGAAGAATTAGGATCTAAGCTATGCATGAATTAGTACAAAGTTTGTAAGTTTTGTATCTGGGTAGAAAGATCCAAAGTTCCTTCTTTTCTATTTCCTAGAGCTGGACTGAAGGGAGAAGTCTTTTGTAGAAGGGCCAACAGCTCTCCAATTATTGATTGGAGGATATTAAGAGATTTAAGGCTGAGGGTGACAAAATATTGTTAATTATCTCTTTCTGGAAATGTAATATAAGCATCGAAGAATGGGGAGGGAGAGCAAGGGATGAAACACATGCAAAGTCATAACAAATATGTTGCATGTATGTAATATTGCAATATAAACACAAAAGAACCATGCTTGAGCTGTAGCTGCCTAACTCAAATTTCATTCTTTTGACTTCACTGGAGACCCCTTTGGAGGAAGAGGACCTGATAGAGAATTTCTGATAGAGAAGAGGCTCATTTTCAAGAAGAAGGGGGGAGAAGTTAAGTTAATAACCTCCTTTGGATTTCCAACCAGAATTCATTTACATTTATGAAAAACAACCAAAAATAAAACCACCTTGACACTTTTTTGTGAAGTAATTGCTATGGGAAACAGGTAGAAGAGACACTGTAGAAACAATAGTGGTGAAAAGGAACTATACACTATATATACAAGAAAAGAGGGGGGAGAAAATATCTAGTGAGGTGAGAAGGTGAGATATCTAATAAAAGAACAAAAAAGGAAAATGTTTCTATAATTTATTGATGACCAGTAGCAAGGCAGATAGACCCAGAGTGGCAATAGATGCACAATTGGAAGACCTAAACGACCATATTAGGAGGAGAACATCAAGGAGAAAATATTTTTATGTGGTCACTAAGAGTCCACATATGATATAATATGAACCAATAGTGTGCAACAGCTGCCAAAAAAGCCAACACAGTCCTAGGCTGCATTAATTGAGGGGTAGAATCAAGTTCACGTGAAGTGTTAATACCATTTTATAATGCCTTGGTAAGACCACACATGGAATATTACATTCAGTTTTGGTCACCACAATATAAAAAAGATGTTGAGACTCTAGAAAGAGTAAAAAAAAGATGATTTGGGGACTGAAGGCTAAAACATATGAAGAACGGTTGGGGGAATTGGGTATGTCTAGTTTAATGAAAAGTAGAGGTGATATGATAGCAGTGTTCCAATATCTAGGAGCTGCCATAAAGAAGAGGGATTCAACCTATTCTCCAAAGCACCTGAAGGTAGGACAAGAAACAATAGATGGAAACTAATCAAGGAGAGAACCAACCTAGAACTAAGGAGAATTTTCCTGACAGAACAATTAATCAGTGGAATGACTTGCCTCCAGAAGTTTTAGGTGCTCCAACACTGGAGATTTTAAAGAATGAAATTCAACAATCATTGAGCAGGGGTTTGGCCTAGAAGGCCTCCAAGGTCCCTTCCAACTCTGTTGTTTTGTTATAGTTGATAACTTGATGTCACATAATCATTCAATAATACTGATGGAACATAAGAATGGAATTGTATTTATTTAAAGCTCTTAGACAAAAATGTTGGCTGCAGGAAATTTGAATGCCCTTGAAAGACATCAAAGGAGTGACAAGATACCCCAAAAGTGTAATTCAATGTCATAAAAAACTCCAGAAACTGTACAGAAAGACAAAAAGTATGGTCAGCTTTTAGTTTTTTAATCCTGAATGAACTACATTTGAAACCTCATATGAGCTACAACTTCAGCCACTAGTTTAAGAAACTTCTTTGGAGAATCCTGTACCTTAGGGACAACGTTTCTTGAAGAGAAAGATAAGGAGAAAACATTTTGTATCAATAATTTCAATAAAGTTCATGATAGTCGCTCTATAGGATTTAAAGGATCTTGGAATATTTGTGAGCAGTTTGCTTGTTTGCTTAATATTTGTTTCCATTGTGGTCTGTGAACTGGGAATTCAGCAGACTGTTGTTTATTCTCTTATCAACATCCCTGAAGCAATTCCCAAATTCCACTGAAGACAAATAAGCATATTTCTATATTTGAAAAAAAAAAGCATTTTAGAAAGGGAAAAAATAGCATGTTAGCGTTCAGCAGTTCCTAAGATTAGGCTATAAAATGCATTGGGTATACAATCTACATTATGTAGAATGGCATCTAGAATGTTGGTCGTAAGCTTTCCCATATCACTGCACCAAGTGGAACAGGAAGATACCCAAAACATATTCCTTTAATTTTTACTATTTTAGCACCATAAACATAAATAAACAAATGAAATGTTGATTCATTTGAAGATGTTAGCAAGGATCAAAACCATGTACAGATTTGCAACTTCTAGTAGAACAGAGTATCAGTTTAGCAATGCTCCATACAATACGTACGGACCTGGATGGGAAGCAACGGGCTCCAACTCAACCCATCCAAGACGGAGTGGCTGTGGTTCGCGGCGCCGCGGCATAGTCAGCTGGTACCATCGCTGACTATCGGGGGCGAAACATTAGCCCC
>JANHFK010003357.1:74396-90886 GCA_036250565.1 Sibynophis collaris | reverse complement strand
TTGATGAGAACATTAGGACAGGGACAGTAGGCACGCTGGTGCTCTTATGCACGCCCCTTACAGACCTCTTAGGAATGTGTTAGCCCTGAAGATCACCTCTTAGGAATATGTTTATGAGTGGATTAAATGCACACAGACATAGACCAAAATTCCATTAGGGTTCTTTTTTATCTCTACCTGTATTTATTAGCAAGCAATGGTTACCATAAAAAGAATTGTGGGGCTGTTGATGCTCTGGGAGCCTGGTTGTCAACTATTAGTTGAGTAGTGAAACATCGGCAAACACAAAGCCAAACTCTGAGAACACCAAGGACTCCATAATTCAACCCTGAGCTACAAATATTCTCTTCTATTGTAAAAGAATCTTCCTGCGCGCATATGCACAACACCTTTTGCAGTATTTTGTCAATGTGCAAAAACACATTTGGATGATGACAGGGAAAAGATGCAAATAACCAACTGGAAATATGCTGCAAACTGGGAACATTCCCATTTTACTACTTATTTTGTTTCTAAAATTCTGTTAACAAGAATTTCTGTGTTGGGCAGAGCAAAGCCACAGAACAGTAAGAAGGAACTTAAAATAAAAGTGGATATTCTGAAGCACAACATAAGGTCTTTTTTCACCTTACCTCCTAGGAGAGGGAAAATAAGCCAGCTGATAGCAACAATATTTGTTTTCCACACTCCATTAATAGGCTAGAAACAATTCATGCATGATCCCCAAATCTGCACCGAGCTAATTAAAATGAATGTTTCATGTTTCCTCTTATGCCAATTGCATCTGGAATTGGTTGGCTTCTGCAAACATTCAGGGAGCATAGTTTGGGGGGGAGAGCAAGGGAAGGGAAGCATAAGGACAAATCACAATAAATCTAGGCCGACAGGTACAAGCAAATTGGTCGATGGAAGTGACATGTCTCTCTGCTTAAATGTCTACCACAAATCCCCAAGAGGTGGGGGACGATTTAATCTAATTGGCTGTGCCACTTCCTTATGGCTTAATGTGAGAATCATAGCAATTACATCTGACTCTACTTATCCTGGGTTGCTTAGAATCCATTTATGAGGCTATTAGAATCAAGAGAAACCTGAAGTTGGAAATCATTTGGCTCCTGCTCCTGTATATGTAGTCCTGGGAGCTACATTATGGTCATATTTGCCAAATGGCTACTGATGAAGCAGGAATAAGGGCAGCGGATATATTTCAATTTAGTCATTTTAAGGCATTTGGTTAAATCCCATAGTTCATAATATATTTATCTCAGGTCAGTTTACAGTGCAAAAGTCATTTGAATGTTTGATTCTCCTCTCTTTTAACTTTCAGCGATTCTATCTAAAATATAGGTATAACATCATTTTAAAGGCATAAACTGTGCTTCAATTGGATGGAGGGCTGTTCTCATCTACTGATATACTATCACAATCCTACCTACCTCATTTTTCATTACACCACTGTGACCAACCATTGTTGACCTTCTCGCCCCTATAGGTGGCTCAGCTACGTTATATCTTTTCAGCATGCAATGGCATAGAAAGGAGAGCCCTAAGCAATGCAAAAAGGGGAAAGGGCGTACAATTAATCTGGCCTATTGAGGGTATCAGTCTGGTGGAAGGTAGTTAAGTCAGCCTCAATGTTTCATTGAAGAAATCAGCCAGACAGAAGTAGGTTCTCTAATGACTTAGGACAGCAGCTATGGAATTCAGAGGTGGTTTTAGCAGCCAACATCTCAAACTTGTCAAGGTTAAGAAACGCTGTTCTATAATGTTAAGTAATTTCTTGTGAATTCTCTACTACTTTAGTTTTAGGGGCCACCTTAAGTGTCTGGCAGAGTGAACCCACCTCTCAACATTGGAATTACTCGGGGAATGCAGGGCTCAGGGTAGTTAGCAAAATCCAAGAAGTCACAGAATTTAGACACGAAAAGTTACATCAGCTGTAAAGATGGAGGCATAAAAAAGGGGGAAGTGACATGAACTTTGGAAACTAAGCTGTGTTTGGAGAGAAAAACGGTCAAGGACCTGGTGGGGAATCCAAACATGGCTGAACAAAGGATAAAGTTCATTCATTCATTTGATTTAGTCCCCCAAAGATTTAACAACAATCCTAAGAAATTGGATTGTCTAGTAAATAAAAAAAAATCCTATTTATTTGACATATTGGGGGATGGAGGAGGAGGGAAGAAGAAAATACACTAATGTAAAAAGAATAGTAATGAAAGAATAGGTTGGCCAGAAAGCTCAGGGGCACAGCAGGGATCAAGAAAGATGACAGAGACGATTGGAGAAGGAAGACACATTTGAAATGGGAAAGATGAGGCTAGAATATGATTTCCAGAGGGGAAAAAGGAAGGTGAGCAAGGGTCCTTCTGGGTCAGTCTATGCATATTTAGTCCAGTATAATAAGTAGAAATTACTTCTTCACTACAGGGGGGAAGGTAGCTGCTGTCTTTTTTTCTTTTTAAGTGCAAACCACTGATAATTGGTGAGAGAAATCCATGGACTGCACAATTCAAACCTTGACTTGTAGGGAAACCCAAGAGGCCTTTGGCAAGCTTTCTGATAATGACTGCAAGGACTATCAAATCATGCAATAAGCCCTTTTGAGAAGGTACGAGTTTGACCCAAGAAATCTCCTGGGTTGTCCTTCCGGTCCCTGAGGAAAGGAATTGGGAACTGTTTCCTTGAGACAACGGCAGGATGACAAGTTGATCTAGCAGACTGGTTGAAGGTGAGCTTGAGCAAGGAGAAAGAAATATAGAATAGGAAAAACATACCTGACAGGCAGAGTAAGGGAGACATTTGCCTTTTCAATAAGTGGAAGAAAATCTTTTTATTAATTTAAACTCAGAATTACTGTTTTGAAACTTCAGACTAATAAAAGAGAGAAGGAACGAAACAGTCCTTGCCAAACGAAAAATTGATAGATAAAGTGTCGATGGTAGGGCCAGATATGGTATTGAGGGTAAATGTTGAATATCTAAAGATTTTAAGAGTAAATTGAAGATTACATCAGAGAAAAGCAAAGCAAAATGAGTCCTTCCTTCTCATTAGGTGGCCAAAGTATTTGAGTTTCGTCTTCAGGATCTAGCCTTCTAAAGAGCAGTCAGGGTTGATCTCCTGTAGGACTGACCAGTTTAATCGTCTTGCAGTCCAAGGGACTCACAGAAGTCTTCTCCAGCACCATAGTTCAATGGCCTCAATTCTTTGGTGCTCAGCCTTCCTTATGGTCAAACAATAATAACATATGACTATTCAAAGAGACACAAAATAAGTTGTTTTCTCTTTTTATCACTTGCATTGTCAATGAATACCAAATACATAGCATTTTAACAATTTATTTAATTTCCATTAGATCAAATCAGTGGTGGGTTTCTACCGGTTCGCCCTGCTCTGGGCGAACCGGTAGTGACGGTGGTAGGAGGCTCCGCCCACCTACCCGGATGTCATCTTAGACAATCAGAAGCATGCACGCATGCGCATGCTCCCAGTTCCAAATCAGTAGTGAAGATGCCTATCTTATTAAGATTTAAAGTTGATATATTTGATCCAGTGGTGGTTCCACTTATCTTCATTACTGATTTGGAACTGGGAGCATGTGCATGCATATATATGTGATAATCTATCTCTGAAGGCATATTTGATCAATGTTTGGAGTCAGGTTTGTTAAAAAACACAAACACAGCCTTATTTTGACTTTTGGTCTTGATTGCAAGGAAAGCTGAGAACATAGTTTCTCAGAGAAGGAAGCTTTATCTGTGAATTTTCATCCCAAACTCTTTTAATAACGACTATTATTTCAATCATTTCAGGGTGATAGCTGAGGAGAAATCTCCCAACATCTCATCTTCATTCATGAATACAGTAAAGGACCTCTCCGACCAGGGCAATTGAATGGATTCAACCCTACCCCCTCCACTTCTCATGGATCTTGAGGTTAGCACATGGAACACATTTGAATGGCGGCAGTGGGAGAAATAATGATGTTCCATTAAATGCTTTGTTGCCAAAGGATTGCTGACAGACAGAGAGTTTCATGCAACTGAGGATCTGTCCCTGGGACTGTGTTTTATTTTTGGGGGGAGGGGGGGTTGCCTTTCATAGAACCCAAAATGTTATTGATAATTTGTCCCAAAACAAATTCATTACATTAAACTGCCAACATTCATTCAATAAGGATGTTTTTTTATTTCCATAAATATAGATTGTAAATCATAGTACATTTCTCCCCATGCAAAAGGCCTGTTTTTAAAATCCAATATGTAAGAGTGTGAAGAAAGAAGGACTTTAAATTCTTTGGGTTGGGGTGTTAATGTTGCTGTCCCAAAGTGTAAATTTTATGGCCAAATGCAAGTGAGGTACAGCCTCATTTATTACTGCAAAAATGATTGGAAGTGGAGTTCTTGACACTATTACCTGTTAGGGCAGATTTATTGAAAATTAGCAATTCCATTTATAACTATGAGATTTCAGAGATTATTCTGCTGTAGACTAGAAAATTGACAGATTTACAACTGTGGTGAATCTAGTTGTACCAACTAATAGAGAGAGGCAAGAAAATTTAGAGGTTTGTACTCCTAAAGGAGTTAACCTTTGGGTAAAGATACATTTTTCAAGTGGCTTCGGAGAAATTATTGGGCTCATAAATTAGATCTGCCACTATGTGAAAAATAACTTTAATGCAGAAGATTTTTTTTTTTTGGTATCTTTTTCTAAGGATGAGAGGTGGGGGTGAAGTAGAAACAAAAATTACAGGAATCTTCTCTCTTGACCACCTGCCAAAACCCCTCTTGTTATCGCAGATGAAAGAACCAGGGATTTTAAATGGAAAATTATAGAAGACATAGAAGATATAAGGAGCAATCCTAAGAGCCCTGGGAAGTGCTGCTTCCTCCACATGTCCATTGAGGAAATAATATACCAACTAACTCTTTCAGTATCTTTGTCCTGCCCTTTGTCCTATCTTATGGAGGGGGAAACGGAGTAGTTGCAGATTGGCTTTATCCAAACCATTTTGTTTCCTTGACCTGCTCTGACGAAGTGTTTAAGGTGGTTGTTATCTTTATCTCCTTCTCACTGGAGCAATGGGGAGTGGGAGAAAGTATAGCTTCAATTTACCTCTTATTCTGACTGTTACAAGTTGGCAGGACATGGTGCATTGCAAAACTTTCCTCCTCTTCTTAGCACATGGGTTCTTCTGCTATGCAGCAGAAGGCAGTGTGTGTAATCTGCTTTTTATCCTGTAAACCAAAATCCTCCCTAGAAGTCACTTTTAAACCATTTAACTTAGGGATGGTCAATCTCAACCCAAGGGCCACATGCAGCGTTCATTATCTGCGGTTCTTACTGTATATCCTATGCCTTTACATCTCCATTAGGTTAAGTTACTATTCTCAAAAGAGAATACAAATAATGTCCATTCTACTGAGAAGCTCCCACATGATTGTAGCAGTTATAATAACTGCCACAGTTACTTATGGAGAATAGAACTATCCCTCACTTCAAAGCATCACAATGACTAATCCATATTCTTATGGCACTTGGTAGCAAAGGGGAACACTACGCAACCCTTATTCCAAGCTTGGCTTTGTGTCTGAGTTCTGGATTATCCCAACAAATTGAAAACTGCTTTGACCACAAACTCTAGCTAATCTTTGGGCCAATCCAGTAACATTCTTTGTATATCTTACTGAATTTAACTCTTTCCATCACTTTATTTTCCATATCTTTATCGCATATGCATTCCTCAGATGTTGTTAGCCCCAGGAAAGAAAATGTAGAGTTATATAGCTATCCTTATTTTTCCCCCCACTGCTTCAAACAGCTTCCTCAAGCAGGAGTACTCCTTGATGCTGACTCAAGAGAGAAGTAAGCAGCTAGGAGAGTACTAGAAGAAATGTCAAGAATAAGCAAAAATTCTTTTGCATGTGTTCTACTCAGCCCATAGATACATCTTGAGTTGAGATAAGTGAACTCTAAACTATGCAGTTTAAATGGATGCTTTTAAAATATGAAAGCAAGCAACAAAACAACTTGTTAAGTAATGTGAGAGTGTTTTTTCTTTTTTCAAATATACAAAGATTCAAATAGCTCATAATATAAAAAGTAGACACGTTAAAATTGCATGATTCAAAATACTCAAATTTATATCCAATTTTAAAAAAAAGAAACAGAAAGAGAATAGACTACAATGTCCTTCATCTTTTGGAAGTTAAA
Organism: Sibynophis collaris; assembly: GCA_036250565.1. Taxonomy (NCBI): domain Eukaryota; kingdom Metazoa; phylum Chordata; class Lepidosauria; order Squamata; family Sibynophiidae; genus Sibynophis; species Sibynophis collaris. Next base: position 84,670 of record JANHFK010003357.1, on the reverse strand, counting down.
TGCCTATGCAGGCAGATGTACCTTTATCTTTTTCTGGTTTGAACAGAAACAAATGCTACTTTCAAAAAGCTGAAAGGCTACATATTCACTTGAGATGTACATTAATGTACATTAATCTTCTGGGAATATTTCATGAGAGGTTCTTCCTTTATGATCTTAATTTGTTCAGGTTCTGAACTTCTTAGGGTTCGTCTTATTATTCCAAACTTCATATCTAACGTTGAACCTTTTATTAAAGGCTGTGTTTTAAAAGGGGTTTAAGGAATTTTTTAGAAGAGTTTTGTACAAGATCAGAAACAGTCTGGCTGAGAGGTAAGTGGCACAGGTGAATCATTGTGCCACTCAAGAGCATCAGGAAACCTCCTCTCCACTTCTCCCTATGCCTGTAATCTATTAGTTGAGCAAATTGGGAGGTGCCCAGCAGTGGTGGGTTTCTACCGCTCTGCCCATCTGCCTGGACGTCATCACGGATGCTCTGCGTATGTGCAGAAGGTTCTGTGCATGTGCAGAATCGCCACGTGTGAGAGAAGCAAGCGCGCACACGCTCCCGGTTCCGAACTGGTAGCGAAAGTAAGTGAAACCCACTACTGGTACCCATATGCAAAATTCTAAGCATACATTTACATTTGTTCAACCTTGCATCACCCCATTTAAGGAGAATATTGAACCCATGCTAAAAATATCCTGGAAGTGCCACTTTTAAGTAAAGAGGGAGAGATCGACCATCAGAGACCAGTGATGCAAGACAATTGTGGGGCTTACAGGTAGTGACCAAGAAGTGATTTTCTGATTTTTGGAAAGTTAGCCCCCCAGAAGCAGCTACGGTGTGGTTATAGAAGAGAAACACACCGGAGCAGATTTTTGGATTTGTTACATTGTGATTGGTCCATATTCAATAGCAACAGTCATCCTTCCCATCACATGTGATACATCCAAAGTAATAGGAGTAGGCAAAATGATATCCTCCCCAAAGAGGACATAAGTATCCATGGTTTGTTGTCTAAACATCTGTTGGAGCTGCAGCTGTATTAGAGTAGTTTGGGAACCATGTCTAATTAATACAGAAGTTTTTGCTGCATCTTACACAAGATAATAATAGAAACAATTTAAACATACTATCATATAAACCACATGTAAGAAAAGCAGAACATTCGGGCTAGTGATGGTGATTGCCATTCTTATTTATGTTTTTATTATATTAATATTGTAATGTTATTTTCATTTTCATGCTAATATTTTATGTTTAACATAAATTATTATGTTTAACATTAAGTATTTTACACCTATCTTTTACTTACGTCTATATGTTTTAGGTGTCTGTGTGCCTTCTTTCCTTGTTTAAAGTAACCTTCTATGCAGCATGAGACTGATGTTCTTGGAAAAGAGAGCTAAAATTGCATTTATAAAGGAACCTGTTCAAGTCCCATCAAGCACTGGAGTAAATGCCAGCCTGAATATGCCAGACAGATACCGCTATGGAAGCCAGTGGTGGCCTTCTCTTCTCTCTTATACATTCAAGTCAACATGATGATGAAAGGCAGTTTCTAGTTCGGTTTCTAATTCAGTTGGAGGGGATGATGTATGCTCACAAAAGCCTGAATTGGTCAATAGTACCTGGATAGAACTGAAGCCCTGACTATGTCAGCAATCAAATGGTTGATGAAATCTATGGTAAAAACTGTTGGGAGAAGATGAAAATACTTAACATAGTGGAACATTTTAATTGGAACATATAACAGATAGCATTAAGCTATTTAGATGTGGCAATGGATGAGATAAATGTAGCATAATGAGAGTGCATCAGAAGAAGCAGTTATGTCTGTGGCACTATTAGGAGTAAATTCGGAAGAATCCAGAATCTGGCATTGCAGTAACCAAATCTTTTTTTTCTTCCCCTGCCTTTGCTAATGTCACCTTTAGAAGCCACCTCCAACTGCATTCCTTTAAAGCAAATGGAGACTTAACTTATTTCAAGACAGAGAGATGGACCAGGTTTACAACTGACATTCAGGCCACAGCAGAAATCCAAAATCCACCCAAGAAGCAGTTCAGATCAGTAAATAGCCACTGCTTGCTCATAAGCTTCCAAAGAATCCTCTAGTTTAGAAGGGTGATCAGAGCCATCTGATTTCTAGACACTGATAGATTTATCAGCATCTAGATCCCCTTCTCCCTGTGCACCACAAGGCACAAATGCCAATAATTCTAACAGTCCCCTAAATGCTGAAGGATCATTATAAAAGTGAGCTCAGCATCCCTGGTCATTAATTACAATCTTGTGCACATATGCCGTGTGATTGCAGGAAATAATCAGGTTTGTCTGCCAAATTGGCAACCTCGAGAAACTAATTTGTTATGACATGCTGTCGAAGATATTTAAACAACAAACCCTGAACCCCACTGCATTGTTATAATATCAGATCACATCATTAAAAAATAGTTAACATTTCCACAAGGGGCTAGTAAGATTTATCCTTGAAGATTTGTTCCGCTCCTCTTTAACAGTTACTCTTGGATTCCCAACCAGCATTTTGAGCGAGAAGTTGGCTGGCCCTAAAGGGTTTGGCAAAAAGTGGGAGGACAACCGAGTATATGGCTTGACTGTTGAATTTGATGTCGCCCCAATTATCACATGTATTTTAATGGCAAAACATTTGAAAGTTTATTTTACCTATTTGTCAGAGGTAAGTGGCCTAAAGCTGCAAAATGCAAGTGAACGAATAAAATCAAGATGGCACTATGTATCACACTCTTTTTCTTCACAGTGCTATCCATTCAATCATGTCCTATCGAGTGGCTAGTAATGAATCTTTCATCCCAATGTTGCAATACAATTGTTATCATTTGCATTCAGTGGTGGACTGCAACTGGTTTAAGAACCGGGTCTGTGAGCGTGCGCTTTGTGCATGCATACGGACTTCGTACGCACCTGTGCCTAACACGCTTGCGCACAGGGTTCAAAATACAGCCATTTGAAGCTCAGCTGCTTATCTTCTAAGGTAGCCCCAGTAACTAGAACAGCGGAGGCATAGAAATCAGCTGAGCCAGAAAGAAGGAAACATAGGACAAGATAGAGTAGGGGCAGCTGATCATCGGAACTACCAGTTTACCCAAACCGGTCCAAATCGGCAGCAGACCACCACTGTTTGTATTTCAAGGTCTTAATGAAATTTACCATACCTCCAATGTATGCATGTATTTATGCTTGTACTGTGTTTGATTAGTAGGATACATGGGTTGTCAATTGTTCCAACACACAATTGGTGTGTTCTTAAATTTCTTAACAAGGAAACAAGAGATACATTTCTTATCATGTCAGTTCATTCTATAATAGTTTTTAAAATAATTTTATAACTGTTCAGAAAAATCATTCGAGAAGGGGAAAAATCATATTATTGTTACTCTGAATCCAGCATATTTGGAAAAGAGGTGCAGACTTCCAAGTCAGGAAGTAAAGCTTGTATTCTATTTCTAGAGTTCATATAAATTATATCAAAATTATTTGATGACCAGCATTCTGCTCATGGTGAGCATTATTGCTCTGTTGGTTTTATAACCCTGTTGGGAATGCAAACTTCTGCAGCTAGAGTATGATAGCTACTAAGTTCAATATTATGAATAAAATAAAGAAGCAAAAATTAGAACTTTGAGATGGTTTGATAAATAAACTTAAAGACAGGATCAGAAGAATGATTTGAAGGAAGAGGTACTTGGATTTTCTGTAATAGCAAGAAGCCCAAAGATTCATAAGGGTCCCTTTTCTGAGAATCAGAGACAGATATGTTCCTCGGGAAATGTAACAGGATAAATTTTTATATCGGTTCCCAACCAAGATCACAGATTACTGATTTTTACATCCCCCAATAGATCAGCAATTGTAACAGGAAAAACATGTGCATTCACAATACTTTCTTATGAGCATTCAAATGAATACTGTTTTAAGAACATCTGATTCCTGACTAATTAGCAAAAGCAACAGAGACTTAAGTCACAAACACAACATGGTGAGCTACTTGGCGTTGTGTGAATTCAGATGCAGAAGGGAAGCAAATTATGAAGTCATATATCATGCTTCTATGCCTACTACAATCAGAATGCAAATAGTTGTACTGGCAGAGAATTCTAGATCCTATAATTCCACTTTTGGAAGGTTTGGTGGTCCAGCCATGCTGTCAATGTCCATTGTGCTTGACAGCATTTTTCCAGAATTTCAGGCATTTGTCTTTCCTAGTATCAGAACCCTGACTGAATTATATTTGACAATTACACATTCCACTTTCTGAAAGCTACTAAATAGCTGTTCTAGAATGTGTTTTGGTCCAGAAATCACATGTGTAGAAGTGTTAATAATTACTATGTAATATAATTTCACTATTTTCACTATATTTCAAGTGGAATTATTGGTGGTCTCTGAACTTGGCTATTTGTTTGAAGATGCTTCATTATCCAACTAGTTAACATCATCAGTATTAGTGAATATGGGGCTTGCTCCTTGTTTATGTACAATAGCATGACCTGCCAATGTTGGTGGAATTGTGATTTTCTCCCTGATAAGATAGGAAGATAGTTTCCTATCTCAATCAAGGAACTGCCAGGGAGAAAACCACACTCCCCACCAACAATTATTATCAGTGCATTTTAAGGAGTAATTTATACATTTAATTAAATTTTACTAAATAATAGTTTAATAACATATTTGATAAAATAAAGCAATAAGGAAATATTTCACTGTTCATCAATATAATTTGCTAGCCTTGAGATCAGAGTTCTGGAAAAGCAGAGATCAACAGAAGGATGGGCAATCAAGGTAGTGAAATAAATTGAGTAGATCAAACTCAGAAATTTTTCAGCAGCACAGGATGAAGGAAGCTATGCATGAAAATCCACTTTCATCTCTATATTGTATATTTGTTCGCAAGAAGAAATATCTTGAAATGGTGATCCATTCTTCAAACAGAAGTCAGTAACCTTTAGATAGAAATCTGGAAAGTTTGGAACCATTCAAGACCAGAACCAGAAAAAAATATGCTAATAACTGAGCAGAGAGATACCTTGAGGGAGCTGGTTAAAATCTACTTCACTTGAGTGGCCTTCCTCTGAGAACCAAGAGGCCAATATATCCATAATTGCTGTCATTTTTCAAGAATGTGCCAATGTAAGAAAAAGAGGGATGGCTGAAAAATGGTATCTCAGCGATGATTTCAGTGCACTATCTTGCCTAGAAGTTTCCTTCTTTCCTTTATGTAGAAGTATAATTTGAGAAAAAGAACCTTTAAACATTTGGTTCTCTAAGAAAATGTCCAGGATAACAGAACAGAGATAATAAAATCTTTCAGTTAACAGTCTTGTTTAGGAGGAAAGAATAGTTCTTAGGAAATAAGTAGGCTGTTGCTGAATCAGATTCAAAGCTTCTCTAGTTCAATATCTGATTTTTCTACAGAAAATGGTAACGGTCCCTCCTGTTCTTCTTTCCCAGCATCTGAGAAACTGAAGATAGCACATTCTATCAGTTATAATAGTACTTTACTATACTAATAGTCTTTTATGATACTTTTTTCTGGTTCTGATGTTCTTTCAGCATTCTTTTTATCAATCTCTTCATTTGAGAACAATGAAGAGATTTCCTTCTTCCTCAAGTAAAAAAAAAACAGTACAGTTACTTTTGAAGAAAAAAGCATCTTTGAGATATCTTGAGAATATAGTTATTCAACTTTGGGTATTGATGGTGGCGTCTGGTGTTATTGTGATAGTTTTTTTCTCCTCCTCCTTTGGTATTCTGACAAATAGAAAAAATTATGGTTGTTATTATTGATTGCTGAGATTTGGTTTTAATTTCTTATGTTTGCTTTTACTTTGTAATTTATATGACACTTAGAGTCATTTGGAAGACTAAGCAGTGGATAAATGGCAGTAATAAAATAAAATAAAGATAATCTTCAACCCTTGTGTATGTTTGTGTGTACAACTGCTACAATCTTTCCTCATTTAAAATCTGGTTCCTTCCTGTTCCTTTTAATCCATTTATTGCTCTTTCTTTGAAATTAATGATGCTTTGCAAATTACCATTGTACAATGGAGTCTATTATAATCCATTACTGGTTTAAACACACATGTACATCAAGAGGTGAAGCCTAATATAAATTCTCCAATTTTCTTATGTAAATAACTCAGGTGTTATATATTAACATCTAATTATATCTCTTTTTCACCATCAGTGACTTTGATCAACTAGACTTCGTAGACTCAGATACTTTGAGGTCCTTCTAACTTTTCCCTTTCTTCAACATGATGATGTGTTAAAATTGTTAATACCACTATTGTGTTTCCAATACCTAATGCTGTATATTAATATTACTTATTAATTTCTGAATTCTGTAGAAAAATAAAAGAGATATGATACGATAAAGAGACACACAAGCCCTCACTGCCCATCATTCTCAATTTGTGCTTCTTTGAAAAGTAGCTTTATTGATCCTGGCTCTCCATGAAAACTTTTCTGGATTAATTAATTTCATTTCTGGGTCAGCCTGAGACTTTTCAACATCCTGTTTCCTCTGCCAGCAGCATCTACCAATTTACCAAAAGCCACTGGAAAGCCTTTTCATGCAAGTTTGTCTTCAAGTCACCAGAATAACAAAAGCTGAAGATTTCCAGGGAAAGCTTTCCCCCCAAAACTGATTCAACCTGCTCTTCACTCCTTTTTGAGTTAGCAGAAAAGAATTCTTGAATGAAAAATTGCAATCCCATTGCTAGTCCCTCTCCCGCTTCAAATTAATTTTTTTACTTGCCCTCACACAACTTCTTGAAAGAGAAGGGAGGGTGGCCACATCTGCACATATATATATGGAAATACATGGAATGGAGAGATGAGGATAGTAGTATTTTTAAAATATGTACTGTATATATTTTTTTTCTCAGGTATTTGTTTCTGGAATTCTTATTTATTCTCTGGGCGCATGCATTTTCAGCCTCACATAGCATGGATTCAATGCATTCTACATCAATATAATCTCTTGCTCTACTGTTCACATTGACCAATAATATTGCAATATTATTACTGAAAGCCACCCAGTGCAAATGTACGGTATTATTTATTTGGCTTGGGTGTCTCATTCCAGGTTTCTGCCTCTCTTTCTGGTGAAATTCTGAATCCTGCAGGCAAATTGTCTCCCCTTTCTCTTTCAAGGGTTATTGGGAATATAAATGAGATGCATGTTTCAAAATTGTTAATGAATTCCACAATCTCCTCTAAATCTAAGCAATTAGCTCTCTTTAGCAATAACAGGTGTCACTCAAGAGACTTTGTCTCTACTGTTGATTATCTTTTTTTTTTTCTTTTGTGAGCAACTCATAAAAGGGGGTACAAAAGGACTAAAAATCACATAGTAGCTTAGGCCAACTTAAAGAAGGCAAATTAGAATCATTACCATTCTTTGGCTAAATAGTGAGCAGGTCTTATATGTTCCTCATTTACATACTTAGATCTGATGGGTGTAGGTACCTAATTATATAGCAGCCAGAAATGAGTTTAGTGATGTACTTGGTTAATTAATATTCAGCATAATTATTAATTGTGCAGATTGCTCTCCTCCATATGCAGCTTGGTTTCTGAAGTGAAAGTAAGAATCAGACATACAGTATATCAGCAAAATACATGGTAGATAACAATACTAGTATGAATATACTGCGGAATTCTAGCATTTGTTAAAAAACAGAGCTCTACTTGATGTTACTCTGTTACTCCTCAAAAATGTATTATTGTTTTCCTTGTAGAATTATAACTGTAACATTTGAAGGGAGGGTGAGTTGCCTAGTTTTCAAGTTTGCTGTATAATGGCATTATCATTGCTCTGTGTCAGAATGAATATAGGAATCAATTTCTAGTAATTTTTAAAATAAGTATATAAATTAGTCTTACCCAAGATTAATTGAACATCAGCATTATGAATGACAGTAAGGTCAACTGACCTGAGTCCCTCACGTGAAGGAAACAGCATCCAAAGTGTGGTTTATTATCTGAAATTAGATATGTTATTTTTTATTCAAGCCAGTAAAAATAACATCTTAAATATAATCATAAAACTTACTTCTCATTCTTGAATTTCTCCAGACCTTCCTATTTACCTATTATTGTTTAATAGATCAGCTTTTTATATTCTTTGCTGCACCTTTCTACCTAGTTAATATTAAATCTAAAATGCATTGCGCAACAATGAAATCATCACACCAAATGCCTCTTCAGATAGGAAGTCCTGGGACTTGTTAAATGCTCAACCTGGACTATTTTGATTAATGGTAATTCCTGATTGTGTTGATCGAATGGTAGAATTTCTTCTTTCTCCAATGTTAGTGCTAGACTTAGGCACCTTGGTCTTTTATATCTGCTACTTGGGATTTTTGTTTATTTTCTTATGGGAACACTGAGCTGATATGGGGCAGCAATATCTTTTTCTCTTTATCAGTAGTCACACTTTCTGTCAGTTTATCTTGAAAACTAACTCAAAAATAACTCTGTGATTACCTCCAGGTCTTGAACTGAATCCTACCCATTGTTCCTTGACACACAAAGGCTTTCTAGAACAGTGATGGCTAACCTTTTCTGGACCAAGTGCCCAAATCACACCTGAACATTGCACAAAATGCAATGTGTGCGCGTCCCTGCGCATGCACCCCGCACATGTACACCCCACAATGAGAGCACTGCCCCTGCACATGCCCCACCCACATGCATGCATGTGTGCCCCCTGCATGTGCCCCTCCCCCATGCATGCACGCCCTCCACTTGCACCCCACCCCCATGCATGCACATGGGCACTCCGCATGCGCCCCATCCTTGCACATGCATGGCAGAGACTCAAAGACCAGCTGGTTGGTGGGTGGCACACATCCATGCACAGCAGAGCTAAACAGGGACAATGGCTCGTGTGCCAGGGGTTCGCCATCACAGTTCTAGAACCTCAACCTTAGAAAGAATGTTTGTAAACCATTATGATAAACAAATAACTGTTTTAGTTTTCTTCTCTCCAATATGAGATGATTACAGCTCTGACATATTTATAATGATGTTCCAAACATCATCATTTACCTGTAAAATGTTATATCTGAAGGCAGCTTATAAATGATCTTTCCTGCAAGGCAAGGCAATAGAGACATAATAAATGTCTGAAACAGCTGAACACGATTCCTTTCCAATCAATTTAGTTGTGGTGGTTTAAATATTATTATTAATAAAATAATAAAAAGGTACTAATGTTAAAAAGCTTTTGCACTGTATTTAATGTCACGTTATTGCCATTTTTATGGTAAGTACCTTGGCAGTTGAGTGAATTTCCATTTACAGTGTGATCTGGCTATAATTGACTCATTTTCTAATTGTTTCAGAGATATTTAATGTGTTGTAATTTCTGGAGGGTTCTTCTTGCTAGAAGCTACTCCTGAAATATAAGATATAAAAATCATCCTTGGGATTTTTACGTTGTTATCCAAAAAGTTCCAAGTGCTCTGATGATCTGTCAAACTAGAATGAAAATTTATTGTCCTCCCAGGCTTCACTTTTACCAAAACTAATTAAAATTAAAAAGAAAGCTCATCCCAAGTTACTATTTGATCCATGAATTGGACACCTGAAAAAGTCCTTAAGGGTGGTTTTCTTAGATTTATATTGAAACAGTTTATCCTCTTACTAGGAGCTTTGATTTGAACATTTAGTTACTTGTTCATCTCTTGATTATTAATGTCATACATAGTTGAATTGAGAGTAGCCTGATTTTCTCTAAATAATTAAATTCCTAGATAAAATGTATACAGTATAAGGTTAAACTACTCAGAAGTGTGTATTCCAGAGACTTTTAGTATTGTGAAATATAAAGGATGTTTCTTTCTATACCTAAATGTTTTACTTTGGTAGACAAATACACGTTAATCAACTAAGACACAGTTATTGATGGAAGTCATAAAATAAATAAAGTTTATATGAAGGCACAATATTGGAATTAAGGATGAAATATCTGGCTAAGTGACCAGTTTAAAACCAAGGGAGATATTTTTACAGGTGACATGAAGCAGAGGTAACTCACACAAGTATTAGCACGATAGACTTTCTAAACACAATATGTAAGCATTCACAGCTCCTTGGTGGAAAACAGAATTTAACTGAGATAAAATACCTTTTATTATTATTTATTTATTTATTATTTAATTTATATGCCACCCTTCTCCGAAGACTCAGGGCGGCTTACAATGTGCTAAGCAATAGCCTTCATACTTTTGTATAT
>JANHFK010003357.1:63677-74296 GCA_036250565.1 Sibynophis collaris | reverse complement strand
TTACCTACCTTAGAAAGGATGGAAGGCTGAGTCAACCTTGAGCCTGGTGAGATTCGAACCTGCAGTAATTGCAGACAGCTGGTGTTAATAACAGGGTGCTTTAGCCCACTGTACTACCAAGGCTCTATATCTCAGGGAGACATGGTGGCTCAATGGCTAAGACGCTGAGCTTGCAGTTCGGTGGTTCGAATCCCTAGTGCCGCATTACTTGCCCCAGCTTCTGACAACCTAGCAGTTTGAAAGCATGTAAAAATGCAAGTAGAAAAATAGGGACCACTTTGGTGGGAAAGTTACGGCGCTCTGTGCGCCTTCGGTGTTTAGTCATGCCGGCCACATGACCACGGAATCGTCATCAAAGAGCGCTGGCTCTTCGGCTTAGAAATGGAGATGAGCACCGCCCTCTAGAGTCAGGAACGACTAGCACGTATGTCCAAGGGGAACCTTTACCTTTTTAAAGTACCCTTTGAGACAAATATTTTTATATATGCAGTTTTCATGGGTTCTCCTTTAAATCCAATGGAGAAACACATTTTCATATGCATGCAATAATATGCTCCTTGTACAAGATTAAAGGGAGAAGCTCCTAAGTCCTGGAAAAAACGATTGGGTATGGAAAATAAGATTTGAAGGCTCAAGGTGAATTCTATTTGGCTTGTCAAAAAAAAGAAGAAAGGTAGGAAGCAGCATCATTTCAAAGATGTGTGATGCAAGTTGAAGCAGCAGAGGGCACTCACACACTGTGGGAGACAGCCAAGGCCATAGCATTTTGCATTATCTGCCACTGTGTTGAGAGTTATCAAACCCTGGTCCTCTTTTTTTCTCATTCCCAATCTAAAAATAATTTCATCTAATTCATCTTGTTTTAAAAAAGTCTTTTTCTGTTCCTTCCTCCTGCCACCAAAAGATAACTTAATTCCATTAACTCAAGGTAGTAATACATTCCTATGGTCATTCTGACATTTATGAATATAAATTCATAATATAAATTCTCAAGCTAGACGTTCAAGCCAGCCTAACTGGTATTTAAAAACAAAACTATGAGATGTTCTTCATGGGGAAGGAGTGAGTCTATCACTTTTATTTTGCTTTGTTCCTTTAAAATTAGGCCAGATTTTGGCATGGGCACCAGACAAAAGAATCATACAGCTGGAGGAATCCTGGAGGACTTTTAATCCAACTCCCTGCCCAGACAAGAATCCTCAGACCATTCCAGAGAAATTACTACCCCATCTTTGTTTCAAAACCTTCACTGACAAGACAGCCACAACTTCACGAGGCAGGCTGTTTCATTGCTTAATAGCTCTCATGTTTTTTTTTTAAAAAATCCTTCTTATTTCAGGTTTGGATTTCTTCTCATAAAGTTTACATCTACTGGTTTTTCTCATACCTTCAGGCACTACAGAGAATAAGTCTACATCTTCTTCTCTCAGCAAATATTATTGGAAAAACTGATAGGTCACTTATTAGCCTTCTTTTCTTCCCCAAAGTTCCTACAACTTGCACTTCCTCAACCATTTATTTGCTGAAATACTAAGTTCAAAGTTGATTCCCTATCTCTCTTCCTATTCTTGCACAGGAGTACACAGATGGCCTTGAATTCCACAGCTATTAGGTAAACACAGCACTAAACTGGAGAAGGGACTGAGAAAGAAACTCAAGATAACCCCTCCTTGATTCTTTATAGCATAAAAGGGAGAAAAGAGAAAGTCTGTCAGATTTTCAAGATTCTGTTTTATAATCTTTAACTATAAAGCAGACTTCCAGAAGTTCTTGTGGTGTGTCTGTTTCTTAACTAGGTCTGTCTCAAAGGGCTGACAATCTTTTGAACAATGATGTTACCTGAAAAATATCAGGAATGTGTTGGAACTGTCATGTGCTACAGAGTTTGTTTCCTTGTTGATGTGGAGGTGTCAACAAATCTCCAAGATGATACCATGGCCATCTATTTGTGAATATTAGATCTAAATCTTCTATGTGTTTATAGTACACACTCACAAATATATCATTACAGTTTCTTTTCTCCTTAATATTCTGTTATATTCAGCTTATGGTTTTCACCCTTTTTGTTACAAATGTCCAAATAGGTTAATATTTCCTTATGTGTAATGTGAACCCTGTCCTGTTATATTGTGTGTATGGATCCATCTGGATCTCAATAGACTTGAACACCAGGCCATATCTTAAAAATGAAATTCAATGTAGAGAAGAGTAAGATTTTACACATAGGCAAGAAAAACCAATTGTACAGGTACAGATTAAATGAAACCAGGCTCAATAGCAGTAAGTGTGAGAGGGATCTTGGAGGCAGCAGTGTGTGGCAGCCGCCAAAAAAGCTAATGCAATCCTAGGCTGTGTGAATAGAAGGATAGAATCAAGATCACGTAAAGGATTAAAACTGCTTATAAAGCCTTTGTAAGACAATACTTAGAATACTGCATTCAGTTTTGATCACCACTATATAAAAAAGATGTTGAGATTCTGGAAAGAATGGAGAGAAGGGCAACAAAGATGATTAGGGGACTGGAGACTGAACATATGAAGAATGGTTGCAGGAATTGGGTATGTCTAGTCTAGTGAAAAGAAAGACTGGGGGCGACATGATAGCAGTGTTTCAATATTTGAGTGGTTGTCACAAACAAGAGGAGGTCAGCCTATTTTTCAAAGCACAGAAGGCGAAACAAGAAAAATGGATGGGAACTAAACAAGGAGAGAGGCAACCTAGAAGTAAGGAGAAATTTCCTAATGATGACAACAATTAACAATTAATGGAATGGCTTGCCTTCAGAAATATTGGTACTCCATCACTGGAGACTTTTAAGAAGGGACTGAATAGCTATTTGTCTGAAATGTCTCCTGCTTGAGCAGAGGTTTGGACTAGAAGACCTCCAAGGTCCCTTCCAACTCTGTCTTTCTATGTTCTATTATTTGGAGGGGGGGCATTAGTTCCAGGACTATACCACGTTTGGTATTGAATGAGATAGCATTGCCCAAACAAACTCTGTGTGTAATTTGAAGGGTATCCTAGACTTGCACCTCCTGCTCAATGAGCAGATGGTGCTCAGTTTGGAGGGCCTTCCCACAACTTTTTATTGTACTATATGTCCATTCTTGGATCAGCAGATTCTGCTTACTGTCAGTCATGCTTCACATCTCTAGATTGGACTACTCCAATTCATTTTCCATGAGATTGCTCTTGAAGATCTGGAAGCTTTAGTGTGTACAAAACACAGTGACATGAGCAGTTATGTTTGTTCCTAAAATAACACCTATTGCACCTCTGCTCCATAAGCTGCATTGTTCTCACTTTGCTTTGTAATCTGTACTGGTTTTCATATTTAAAACACTTCATGATGTGGGACCAGGCTATTTGAGGTCCACCTCTCTATGATCACATCATCCCACACCATTAGATCTGACAAGGGAATGCTGAGTATACTGTCAGTTAAGGACCTATATTTGGTGGGAGCCGAGAGACATGTCTTCCCTGCAGTTGCACCTGCCTTACAATCTCCCACTCTCCAAAATTAGATTAGATTAGTGGTGGGTTCCTACCAGTTTGCTCCAGATCTTGCAAACCAATAGTAGGTGGGGTGTGAGGCTCCACCCACCAACCTGGACATCATCACGGATGCTCTGCACATGGGCAGAAGCTTCTGTGCATGAGCAGAAGTGCCCCACCCATGCACTGCTATTGCAAACTGGTAGTGAAGGTAAGTGGAACCCATCCCTGGATTAGCTCCATCCCTTTTGACATTCTGGAAGGCCCTCAAGATTTGGTTGCCAGATCTGAGGCTCGCAGGGAACCTAAGATATGCTCAGATAGCTCCATTGCTAAGCGACTATTCTTATCTCTTTGTCAAGGTTTGTATATTTGTTTTTATAATATTTATTTTTAATACAGATTTTATATTGTTATATTTATTGTTTCTATATTTGTTGCTTGATAGTTGCACACTGTCCAGGGTCATGTTTTGTAAGAAGGGGCGGCTATACAAATTTGACAAATAAATAAATTTAAAAACAAGAAAAAGAAAAAAACAGGGGAAGCTATTTGATAATACTGAGTTTTAAAATGAACTCTAACATCTCTGCTGCTCTCAGAATGACCTTCTGCTCATTCCCAGAACACATCTAGAATGCAGATTATGCTGGTGAATTGGATCCCCAACTGCTATCTTGAGTAGATGAAATGAAGTCCAACTCTGCTGATCATAGTGATCTTCTGCTTGCTTCATGCAATATGAAGAACTGGCATATGCAGTTCTTCACAAATCCTGATTTCATTGATGGAATGCAATACATTTTTACCATGGATTTAAAAGGAAATACAGTAAAACAAGGAGGATGCATTTTAGGCTTATAGGCATCAATGCATTTTAGGCTTATAGGCAAAAGTTAAATGAAACTTTTAGATTTATATATAATGAATTGTACTTTCATGGTAAAAAATAATGGATCCTATAGGATATTATCCATTAGTCCAATTCAATATCTCTCTGAAAAAAAGTTGTCTAAGAAAACAAATGGGAAAATTGTTTTCTTGTCCTTTCTGTGGGCTTCTCAAAATTGATCTAGCCAATAAATCAACTTTGCAAACAGTCTTTATGCCTGCCAGAAACTCATCATTTAAGGATCCAATAAATTTTATTTTAGTTCCAAGAAGAAAACAGAACTAATTAATATAATTCGGTGTAAGAGCAAAGCAAAACAATAGTCTTTAAAATACTTACTGTAATAGAAGATGTAACCAGAGGGATGAAGTGTATTTTGCTATATGTTTTGGCCTCCCAAATGGAACTCATTATTTCAGTTATTACTACACTAAATCTGTCAAGGTGATCTTGTAGCCATAAATTCAATCCAGGTTCTGAATGTTCCTTGAGAAAAAAAAAACATTGCATAAAAGAAGGCACATTGAGAAAGGAGTAAACACAGGGAGACGTTCAGTATGTCCAAAGACATACAGTATACTAGTTCTTCATATTAAGAAACTTGAGGAACCACTGAAGGCTACCACTCTTCTCAAAAACCTCCTTTGCTGTGGAAAAAAAGAATAAAACAGGTACTAATTATTACAAGAACAAAGTATAGTCCAGGATCAGTGGTGGGATTCAAATAATTCAACAACCGATTCTCTGCCCTAATGCAAATATGGCTGGGTGGTCATATGACTGGGTGTGGCCAACTTGATGTCACTCACATCGAGGGGCGCTTTGCCCCGCCCAGCCTTTCGTGACCGTGGGGATGCTGCAATGGTCATAAGTGTGAAAAAGTAAGTGTGAAAAAAGTGTCATGGTAACTTTGAATAGTCACTAAATGAACTGTTGTAAGTCAAGAATTACCTGTACAAAAATACAAAAAACTTCTTTGCTTGCAAAAAGCTGCCCTAAATACCAATCATTAGATTAAAAATACCTGCGAGCTCGCTTTGCTTGCACATATGCCACCATCACATCTGATTTTTTACCTTCTGCGCATGCGCAGAAGGCTTTGTGCATGTGCAGAGGGTTAAAAATAGGAAGTAACGACATCTGGGAAGGTGGGCAGAGCCTTGCGCTGCCGCTGCTACTGGTTCACCAAACTACACACTGCCACTGCTACCCGCACACGCAAGCCAGACAGAACCAGCAGGATTTCACCACTAGTATAACACTTGGCTAAGCTTAACTACAAAGAATGCAATTAGCACTAAAATGTAGCAAAAGAGCAAACACATTAGCTGTTGCTTGTTAAACTAATTACCAGAACAAATAGACACAGAAACTAGCCAGATTTCTCAACCCTGCTTCTTTTCAGGAACAGAGATTAACCTTTTTCCTTCCAAACAAAGCTGAATAGGGAAAATTATCCCATTAATAAACACAGGATTAAACATCACCAAGCACAAAATTAAACTTCACCAAAAAACCAGTTTTAGACCAAAACTCAGCAAGGGTATATCACGTTTGAATGTCAATCTTTTTAGCTAGCCAAGAAGCCTTGCGGAATGTCACTCATGTTGGTTCCTTGTCATTAAAAGCTTCTTTTCAGCAGCTCTGCTTCTGTTATTCAATTATTTCTTTAAAGTGCTGATCGTTGCATCCTGGCTGGAAGAACTCCAACAAGGGAGTATTTCCTCCCAACAGCAGTGTAAAAAGCTTAAAACAAGCCTTCCCCTTTAAGAAAGTCAAGCCCCTAATAAAGCAAAGCTAAGTAGCAGCAAAAGGGGAATAAACCTCAGGAGAAGCTCAGGCAACAGTAAGTCTGGGCATACTGCCAAGAACCTTTGGCTGTTACAATGTAATAAGGCTTAATCAAGAGGCAGTTACTATAAGCAGGGCAATAAAGATTAGGCTAGAAACAACACCAGAATATTTTCTTCCTGCCTTCTTTACAGGATTAGCCCTGTAAAGTGGAAAAAAACAAAAGGAGATTTCTTTCAACAACTGATTCTCTGAACTGCTTAAAAGGTTAACAAAGAGTTCTCCCAAATAGGTGTGAACTGGCTGAATCCCACCACTGGCCAGGATACAAAAGAGATGATAGACAAGCATTTGAATTTGGGAAAGATCTGCTCTATTGTGATAACTCAACTGTGAAATCTTCTTTATAGCAAAATCTATCCAATATTAAGCCTTTGCATCAGCCATTTTACATGGGTGTTTAATTTATAGTCTCGACATCTGGAATTCTTATAGTGCTGTTGGACATGATTTATCACTTTCTCTATTGCTGATTGTTTAGCTTGCTGTTTATTGGTTTACATTTCTATTGTGATATGTACTCTTTCATTTGTTGCTAGCCATTCAGACAGCATAAACTATTGAAGAAAAAAATTGCAGATTATGGGGGGTGAAGGGGGAATGGTACTGATGAACGTAACTTGTGAGTTCACATTTGAACAAGTGTCTGAGTCAGTGGTGCCAAAATTGGGTAAATATAAAACAAATGAAATAATAATTCTGTGTTTACCATTACTGATTATCCCAATGTCACTTTTGCAAATTTCAGAGATGGTACAATCTTAGCATCATCTAATCACCTCTCTCTATCTTTCTGCTTCTAGAAAACAAGAAGGTATCCAGGATTTGCTTACATGGTATTAAAAGCCAGTCATTGCCTTCTTTATAGAAAAACATTTACTTTAATCTAATTATTTTGCACATTTCCATATAGAACCCTCCTCCTAGCCCCCTTCTCTTAGATCAACAATGCACAGCAATTATCAGTAACAGGACAGAATTAATAGAAGAATGAACATATTATATCTTAAAGGTAATTCAGGGGGCCTGGGCAGTTGTCTTCAAGAATGTACATCAATATTCCATCTAGTCCAGTCTTTCTCAAATTGAGCCCAAATGAGACTCTCCAGATGTTTTGAGGTTAAGGCCCCAGAAATCCTAACCAGCATGTGGCAGCAATCATATCCTTGTAGTTGAAGGATATGATTCACTCTTGATTGCATGCCTAGAAGTTTCACAAATACATCCAGCATTGCTTCTAGAGGTTTGCTACCTTTCTCCCCTAAAAGTTTTGTTAACCTTTAGCTGAAGATATTGGGAACTGGCCCTATGGTTGATATAACCTCAAGAATTGAACAGGATATATCAGGATGAGACTGAAAGCAAGGTAGAAAGGGACATAAGTTAGCATACGGTGGGACAGTATGGTCACCATGGAAAGCAGTGTGCCTGAACCATCTTTATTGGTATTTAGCAAGCTCCTAGGCCTAAATAATTTTAAATTATTTAAAATTTAAAAATGGAAAGCTGTCATGCTGCAAAATAAAATGCTGATCTCTGATGTTATTATGTTTATTTATGGAAGGTTCCACAGATATTTTCAGAAAAAAATATCATGATAGTCTATTATTTTTCAGTTTGAAAGAGGGCATGGCTTCCCCTCGCCTGAAAAAAAGGTGAGTTCTGCAGTGAGGATCTATGTCACTTTGGCTGCCATTTTGTAACATGCAAAGGTCCTTTTGACTGCCATTTTGTGAAACCACTGTTCTTATTTTATTTATTTTATTTATTTTATCGAATTTTTAGACCGCCCTTCTCCTTCACAGGACTCAGGGCGGTTTACAGTCCAATTTAAAAAACATATAAATACAAAATATAAAATCAGTTAAAAGACATAAATTAGAGGAGACTGTATATTCCCTTTAAAAACCCCTATTAAAAACTAACCCCCTTAATTACTTAAAAACCCTATCAAAACCCAAAATGTTGCACTAGTCCTAAATATATAGCCATCTGTGATGTAGCAAAAGCAGTCTCTTTACAAATAAAGGTAACACAGAAGAACAATTCAATTACTTTGCCTGTTCTTTTCTTTGGTTTGAGTTAAATGGCGATACTCACATTGAATTTAAAGTTTTGTATAGGTAATTAGTTTAAGACCAAGATAGATTCATGACAGCTTCTATCACTGAGATTAAAAAGATGGTATTTTCTGTGTGCCTTCAAAGGTGCAGATATTGATGACATATATTCTAATACTCACAGATGCCACTGAGTTCTTGAACTTTGATCAAAATCTTCCCTAAGGCATTGAGCTCTGCTTCACCAGAGGCTACCGGGAACAGAATCCATCCACAACAGCTTGTATTTTCAGTCTATGGACTCTGAAACCAGAAGCTGGTGTTCCTAGGTGAGCTGCTACTTGAGGCAAAGATCTCCTCCCTTTTCTATGTATAGAAGCCATATTAATTGTTAGCTGGATCTTGCTTCAGAGGTTGGTGACAGGTTAGAATTTTTCACCATGGTTGAGGCAGCTGGTTAGTTTGCAGGAGCAAGTAAGAGAGACCAAATCACATAGGCAATTCAAAAGATAATTGTCTAATTATTAGATGTAATTATCTAAAGAAATACATTATGCCCAACACAATATGCCCTGGGCCACTAGGGGTTTTCTTTCGTTTCTTGTTCTTCTTTTTGTCTGTGTGTAAAATATAGATGAAATTTTGTAGCTGCAGCATTGTAGTAGCTCATAGGGAAGCAGTGATGTTCACTCTTTGTTCACAGCATTTCAATCCAGCAATACAGAAGAAAAGTATAGCTGCCCATCTATAGCTTTGGGGAGTAAAACTGACAATGTAGAAGATAGTTCAGATGTATATGGTTGCATTTCTACATTGCATCTAGCATTCATCTTCATGGATTTTAGAAAAGAATGCATTTTCCTAATATCTTTTAAAATGCTTTAAGAAAAACTTTGCTTGAATTTAATTGAGTGGATAACCCCTGGGCCTAACCTATTTCAATAAGCATATGCACCAGGGGTGGGTTCTAATTATCTTTGCTAACAGCTTGCAACGGAAGCGCACACGTGCGCTTGCTTCGCTCATGCACAGCGCTTCTGCACATGGGTAGAAGGTTCTGCGCATGCTCAGAGCATCTGTGATGACATCCGGGTGGGTGGGCAGAGCCTCCCGCCACTGTTACTACCAGTTCTAAGAACCAGACAGAACCAGTAGGAACCCACTGCTGATATACATCAAGACAAATTCCTTGTGTGTCCAATCACACTTGGCCAATAAAAAATTCTATTCTATTCTAAAAAAAATGTGAAAGGGGACAAGAGATTGAGGAGTCATATTGTCAACTACTTGGAGAAAGGGTAAGATAAACATGTAATCAATAAACTATGTGATCAGTTAATGAAGAGAGAAACCAGCCCTCATACTCAACATTCCATTGTTGTTTCTCCACAGTTTGTATTTAGCGATATCCTGGATGCAAAAAGGAAGGAGCCCTCATGTGAAAATACTGAAATTTGTTTTCAAGCCACCTAAAATAAAGACCATGATTATGTCTTAAGGTAGCTAATTCTGTTTTGGTCCGTGGTGTGGAGAAAGCTTATTTTCTCCCCATCTTTCTACGTGGCCCATTAGCCATCTCAAGCTAAAGAATGAAGCAAAATGCACATTTTAGGAAAAGCTAGTTTGAAATAAAAAGGCTTCAGGTGATGACAATAAAAATGAGCTTTTGTAGATATTTGGGAGAAGAGACAAAATTGTTTTTATCTATTTCTACACTACAGTTACTTTATTATTATTTTTTCAATATATTTATATTCACCATTTTAGTTTCCTTCCAAGATATACAGGCTTGTTTGGTGTGTTCTTTCTTCATTTATGCATAGTCCTTTATTAGAAATACCAGAGCTTTGTACTTAGTTATTCACAATATGAAACTAAATCGTAATTCAATCAGCATTAATAAAATAGTACAACTCTAAAATACAGGTTAAAAATTATTTTTTTTTTAAAAGTTATAAGCAATTCTTGGGGATTAATTATTCCATGCCCAATGAATAGAGGAGGCTAAAAGATAAAGAGAAAAGTCTCATCCATAATGGTTGTTGGATGTATCTTACAGAAGCAGGTACCAACATTGGGATGATTGATTATTTGATTGATTGACTTTGGGCCATCAAGTCATTTTTGACTCCTAGTGACACTATAGATAGATTTTCTTCAGAGGTGGTATTCAGCAGGTTCTGACCAGTTCTGGAGAACTAGTAGCGGAAATTTCGAGTAGTTCTGAGAACCAGTAAATACCACCTCTGACTGGCCCTGCCCCCATCTATTCTCTGCCTCCTGAGTCCCAGCTGATCAGGAGGAAATGGGGATTTTG